>JAOYSI010054453.1:0-25070 GCA_025775065.1 Hiodon alosoides
ATATAGTAGTTTGTATTAAATTTGTTCTCACAGCAAACAAAGCACAGAAAAGGAAATAACAGCATTTATTAAAGAATACGTTTTAATATGGAGATTGCATCATCTTACTACAAAAAAGCTACTGGTCTTTAAATAGTTTAGTATTTAATTTTAATTAAATTTAAAGATGCTCAGATAATTAAAAATTGAAAGAAATAGAAAAGCTGATTCTCATGAAGGCCACGGAAGAATTATCTTTTAGGGTAATACAGAAAATACCTTCAAAGTGTTTTATAATTTCTTGTTGTTAGTGACGGGTTTCTTGTATATTAGAAGCTTCATCAGATCGTTTTCAGTTCTCTTCAGTGATTGATTCCTTTTCATCACTTTACCTATAGAAAGTGGATATAAATGTCATGAATTGGAGAATTAAAGAACTACAGGGACTACTAATTCCTAATTTTTCACCATGGAATCGATTTTTAAATCTTATTCAGGAGCTCCAAACATCAGCAGGCTGAAAACAATGCAATTTTTACCTTGACAAAAGTCACAAAGCTGCTGTAGAGCAGAGAGATGACAAAGAGAACGAAGAAGACCCAGACTGTGCTCCAGATCTCTTGAAAATTATCTTCAAACGTTAAGTCGTTAGCGTTGTCATTGATATTTTCATCTTCTTCAACGGTATCTTCAGAAGGGACACAAACAGATATCAGTGCATTGATGGAACAGAAATGTTGGATTTGTTTCTTAGTGGTTGCGACAACAGGGTCCTGCAATGTTTTGTCCTTGTGCTCAAGAAAAGTCATCCCTGCCGGATAGTTGTGGCCCAAACTCTATTTTGTTTCTATTTTTGTTTTTTATTTTGGCCATGGCTCAAGCAGTAGCATACGAGGGTGCTGGTGGATTTGCTATTTTTGTCCGATGCAGATGTATTTTTCTGTGCTACCCGCAATAACGTCATTTTAAGCTCTACAGGAAATCCTGAAAAATCCTGAAATCCCTGAGATGGTACACTTGAGTTAATAGCTGCTTGGTGTCCTTGTTCAAAAATCTGTTGATGCTGATGTTGGGCGGGCTGAAACCAGGCATACTAGCTGGCCAGAAGACTGCAGAAGGCTGGGTTTGGCAGGGGAGGGGGTAACCGAGGCTGGGGAATTCAGACAAGATGTGGAAAATTGCTGTGGCCATGAGTCAGTCAATGCTTCCCCAAGATAATCCAACCAGCAAAACCATGGACCAAATTTTCTGTAATTATACTTGTTGTGAAGCAAATTCTATATTTTTAAATTTAAATACAGAGTAAGCTCTTTAATGAATAATTACATTAAAAGTTAAACTTTTTTATGATACTTTATTTGAAATTTTATTTAAATAACTATTGTTTTCACAATACCAGAATATTGAACTTGAACTTCAGTTTTGTGAAACCCCTCGATACTGCCTAAAAAGAAAATCTGAAGAAAAAAAAAAACGCTTTTGCGTATTACCACAAATTTAGAAAATAAATAAATAAAACAAAAAATGCTCAGAGAAATCGATGAGGTTTCATGGTTAAAAATGAGAAAATACAACAAATATCTCAAAATAATTGCCTGTTAGGTAGGACTGATTTGGTGATTTGGTCCTTTAGTAGTACTGCTTGTTTTTGGCAGCAAAATAATGAAGATTTACTATGAAGTAGATGAATTAGCAATTTTTAAAAGTGCTTCAGGTAAGTGCTCTGTATATTCAGGTTCTCCAGAAATATTGATTATATTTGTGCTTAAAAGCGTGACAGGGGTTTCGGGTTAATAGCATGTGAAATAAATCAGCACAAACTGGGGGTTCAGAAAATTTAAACATCCACTGTTTTGTTTGATTTAAAATTTAGTAAAGAAAAATTAATGAATGGCATAATGAAAATAATAATGCTTTTGGTGCAAAAATGTTTTCTCTTTGCTTTCAATTTAAAAAAATCTAACTAGCGAAAAATGGGAATTCAGACGCCATCGCTCCGATGTAGATCACAACACTGCACACGTAAACATTAAATTAGTTGGCTTCCTTTCTGTATTTCACATCTGTTGTACTGAAAACATAGTGTAGCAACTTGGGAGGAATTTTTGTAGTGGGAGGGCTTACTAGGGGATGGGAGCCATGCTGTCCCAGCTGAAGGCGGAGGGTGAGCGAGTCGTGGCGTACTACAGTAGGACTTTCAGCAAACCAGAATGGAACTACTGCGCGACCAGGAAGGAACTCCTGGCCGTAGTGGAGACAGTGTGCCGTTTCCGCAATCACCTCTGCGGGCATCAGGACGGACCAAGTGGCCTTGCAATGGCTGATGTTATTCCGGGAGCCGGAGGGCCAGGTAGGATTGAGCAGCTGCAGGCATTCAACTACGTTGTTCAACACCATGCAGGAGAGAGGCATCACAACGCTGACGCGCTGTCATGCCGTCCTTGTGCCCCAAGTGGCTGCGCACACTGTCATCGCCAAGAGGAGAAGGAAACGGAGCTGCAGGCCATGGAAGGCGTGGTCTGTCGGTCCCTGGCGGTGTTGGTGAATGAAGGCTGGAGGGCCCGGCAGGATGAGGACCCAGACTTGAGCCCTGTCGCCAACGGTGAAGGGACTCTGGTCCCAGTGGCCGGGATTGGACCTCCGAGGGGGAGTGCTGCAGCGTCGCTGGATGGAGGTGGGCGAGCAATGGTGGCAGGTGGTGGTTCCCAAGGGTCTACAGGAGGAGATGCTAGCCACCAACACCTAGAGGCCACAGGACTGCGCCAGAACCGCAACTACGACACCCAGAGTAGGGAGGACATGTGGGTGTTCAACCTGAAGTGCACGAAGGGGCGCTGCCCCAAACTGCAAAGCAAGTGGGTTGGGCCCTGCGAGGCTCCTGTTTCCCCTGAAAGTAAAACAAGGTGGGGGTGGGGAAGTTACGGCAGAGAGAGTAGGAGTGGACTGAGCGAACAGAGCGAGTTAGAGTGTAGAGTGAGGTAGCGAGAATTATTAGTAAAAGATTAGGACATTTAGGAGAGTCGGAGAGAGATAGCAGGAGCAATAGTGCGAGAACGATTGTGCAGAAATCAGGGCGATAGAGTTTGTTGTTTTGGCGTGGTCTCCACTGAGAGGGACTCGGTCTCGTATTCACGGCAAAGAGTTGTCCGAGCACCGCATAAAGGAAGAAATTGAAGATTTCTTCAAGAAATTACCACTGACACTACAATACATTGTTTAGTCATAGGAGTGATACATTATTTGAATGATCTACGCTAAACTGTCCAAATTATTTGAATAAGTCGTGTGCCTGTCTGCCAAATGCTTAGGTAAATTTGCCTCCTTTTGGTTGTACCGTTTTAAAGCACCGTTTGGATTTGGTGGATATTTTGCTTTGCCGGCTCATTCGCTTCATAAGCGAATTACTTACACACAGACACAGCACTCCTGTCATTACGCTGACACAAAGGGAAGCTTTTTTTAGGTAATTGACTCAGTCTTTTACGCAGAGTGATCTGATAGTTTCTGTTTCTGTCAGGCTTACGGCATCAAAATCCAATACAGGGATAAATTCGGAAGTAAGTTTCGAAAGGGTAGGCAACAGTCGGTAATGTGCACGAAAGTACAAGAAAGGGCCAAACGGGAATCGGGTAAATTAATTCTTGTATTTGAGAGAATCAGATCTTTTTGGCTGAATAGGGGTGGCACCATGACTGGTGGAGTGCAAAGCGGAGATGTTACAGTTGTATTTGTATCTATTCCACACTCCAGACATTCCATAGTTCTAGACATTAACATTTCCATTTCATAACTGCTTAGCAGTTGCTTTTAGCTGGTGAAAATAACAGTAGTACCCCAACCTCTAGATCTGAGCCTCCAACCTTCAGTCCTACATTAATCATTTCTGTGCCTTAACTATTCAGCCTATGTGATGTACTCACCAAAAGCGTTTGTAACCGTGTGATTGATCAGTTCCTTCACTGACTCATGTCGGACCACACAGGAGAACAAGCCCTCTCTCCATTCTGACCGAGTAGCAGGCGCCCAGCTGTACACAGAATAGCTACTTCCCCCTGAGCTGAGCACAGGGCTGCTGGTGTACTGAGAGGGCCCTAATTTCCTTCCGTCCAGTTCCCAATACACCTCAATGTCAGGCGGGGAGAAACCAGAGACGACACAGAGCAGGGAGGCATTGCCTGACTTTGTCAGCTCTGCGTCAAACGGCTTGAAGATCTGAACAGCGGGTTGTTTGAGATCTAGAAAAGAAGCAATCCAAATACAAAGTGATGTAACATCCATGGGTGTCTCTGCATTTTGGTGCAGGTAGAGGGACAGGAAAAAGATTGAACAAGCAGCAATGGTTATATTTGTAAAGGACAAACAGGCTTACCTTCAGATTTTACTTTTTGTAGTTGCTTTTCCTGAAAATCATTGGAACAGAGATGCTTCACTTGGCAGGAGATGGAACTATGAGCTTGCCAGTCGTGTTGTGTGATGTTCAATACACTGTACACCGTCTGTGTACCATTGGCATTTTCGCTGTGAGGCTTTCTATCTGCCTTTTGAGACAATGTGATTCCGTTTACCCTCCAGGAGATGGAGAAATCAGTGACGTCGTAGCCAATCACTTGGCAGGTGACAGGAAGATCTCCCAAGTTCAGCTTGTCGTTCAGTGAAGGGCCCAGGAGGAACACTGTGGCTTTCTGCAAATATGTAGGAGTCTCTGGGAGGACAGAGGGATTGACACATTATTGAATTATTGAACTGAAGGCTATGGTCTTGATGCTTTCTACAATATTTTCAATATTATTATCAATAATAGCAATATTATCTGCTGAGCTTTGGCAAAGAGAATGAACAAATTAGTAATCCTGAGATAATGACTAAAGAAAAGGCAAGATTTAAACAATTATCTTTAAGAAAATGCAAACTTTGTACATACCTGTACATTTACTAATATTTTTACTAACTACTTTCTGACGGGGTGGGTCATTAACTTTACAGGTGACGACAACTCCTTTGATCCAATCTTCTTTCAGGAATTCCAGTTGACTAAAGACTGTGATCTGATCATTTGCCTCTGTTGATGTTTTACTGGCTGTTGCCTCCATCATGGCAAATTCAGAGAACCACTTAATCTGAGGGTTAATTCCAGATCCCAAACAGACAAGAGTTTTAAAATTGGACTCTTGTGCACTCTGGAGTTGAAAAAGTTTCACAGAAGGTTCACCTGCAAAAATAGAAGATGTCAGTCAGTATAATTCCGTAAAGTAAGAATAAAAATGTAGCGCTGTCATCTTTGTGTGTCAGTACTGAAAGCTAAACAAGTTTAAATAACAGCAATAAAAATCTGAGTTTTAAAAATGAACATGCATTGGAATAATTACCAGTTAGTGTGATGGTCTCCTCTTTTCTGGGAAAGCATTGATGTTCTACTCTGCAGGTAATTGTTTTAATCATTTTCCATTCCTCCTTGGAGAAGGTGAGTGTGCTGTTGAAGCTATGAGTTTGATCGCTAGTGGGCTTGATTATCTTTTGGCTGGTTGTTTGATTATTTATTATCCAGAAAATAATGGTTTTGTAGAAGGCAACGACTACACACGTAACAGTTATTTCGTTGTTCTCAATGCAAGGTTTCTCCAAGTGAACAGACGGAGAACTGATTGGATATGCTGCAATACAAAAAAAAAAAAACATAAGGAAGTTTAGGTAATTGCTGCATGGCTTTTACTGTAAAAGTTCATTAATAAATCTCCCTTTCAGCTCTTAAGGTTGGTATGTGGCTGTACAGTCTTAACTGTGGAGTAAGAATGCCAAGTAATTTAGTCAGCGATAGGACATTTGTCTTTATCCCCCTCAATCATTTTTTTGTGACAAATAAATTAAATAATGTAATTTTTTTACCCACTGTCAAAACTTTCCAGCTTCACTGCTCATTTTGCATACACTACGTCCTCGTTGTTCACTCCCGTTTTAACTCTTTCAGTGCGTGTATACACCAACGGGACCCTGAAATCCCAGCTGGGGGGCATCCCCGTTGGGCCTTAGCCACTATGATGTTGACTCACCAAAACAGACACTGGTGGCACTCGAGAACTCCTTGGATTTGTGGATGGCCTTGCATGTATACTTGGTGCCTTTGTGCCATTCTTCCACATCTACCTCCAGCTGACTGGTCAGGCTGAAGCTTGTGCTTCCAGTCTCCAAGTTCCTGCACTTCTTCACCTGGGGTTTGGTGGCTTTCTGGCTTCCTGCCCACCACTCCACCTCGATTTTTTCAGGGTAGTACTCCATCACAGAGCATAGCAAGGTGACCTTTGTTGCTCCCTGTCCGTTTCTCCACAGGGGGGGGTACAGAGTGATGTTCGGAGTGATAATCCGCTCAACTGAAACATCAGAATACAAGGAAAACTAGTTAAAGGTTTTTGTGCATACAGCAGTGGATTGCAGATTATTTTTTACTAGGAATGGTATCTGCCACGTCCACTCTGGCTTCCCTGATGTTGAGTTCCTGTTTAGTGCATTTTCTTTTGTGCCTGGTTTAAGATGCGCCCTACTTATGGATTTTTTAATGTCGTTTCTACAGGAAGGGACTTTCAAACAGTATTATTAATATAAATTTTCATTTTAGTACTGCCTAATTTAACAACTCTTTCACAACCTTTAGCAAGGGAATACAAAGGATTGTCATGTTCCTGAAAACGTATTTTTACATGTATGCACATAATGGTAACATGGCTTGTGACAGAAATAAAAGCGTTTATTGGTAACGTTTTTTCTGGGTCACTCAGAACCAGAAGTCAATTTACGACTGCGTCAAGCTTAATTTCTGATGCGTTTTTGCGTTCCTTGCGGTAAAAATAAAAGAAAAACAACTGACACGAGTTAGATTTCTCAGTTTTGTATTTCTCGCCAAGACGTGAGTCAAGACGAGGTGCCGCATTGGTACTTGAGTATTTTCATAATCATAAATTGGTAAATTTCCCACTGGGTGGCAGCATTGGGCTGAAAATCGCTGAAGTCTGGTACACAGCTCAAATGAGCCGTGTCTGAAATTTCAACAAGCAGGGTGGTTGAGGCAAAGTGTTTTAAAAAATGTTCTTTATTGACCAAATATGCAATAGCCTATAACAAACCATTCATTCGCTTCTTTTAATGGTTAGTAGGTGTGAGATACTTTGGTAAATATATATTTTTTATATTTTATTTTTTAACTATTACTTGTGGCGATTTAACACGAAAACCTCAACGATTCATTTATTTTATATCAGCTATGTTCTGACACTAGTAAAAACATATACTAAGTTCGTATATCAAACACATAGCTATTTTTTTTTGCCATGAAATGAGGGATCCAGCATACATAGTTCCTTTATTGTTTTGAATTACATTTGAATTGTATTATCTAACAGCATAAGCAATTTGTGTAACTAAGTAAATATTTAGTTAGCATTACGGGTGAATAAATATTACAGTGAAACGTTTGTTAGGTTTTTAACTGTTGTGCAAATATATTAATGTTTACTCATTAAATGTGCGAATTAAAAAAAACAACGCAAGCGTCTGATCTACCTTAAAATATAAAATATTAAGTTAGTAGTCAGCAAAAAATTCCTCATATCAGTTTACTTTTATTTATTTGTTTAACTTATAAAGAAGTCACATACCCATCTACACCCAAGTGAGGTAGACCATGGCTAGTCCACAGTTTTTTACTCTGCATCAGTAAATTATACAAGACTCGTTTAAGAATTAGTACAACGCTTAAGGTGTTTGGTATAAATTGCTGTCACTTTTATCATCACACCCAACACCATCACAGGGGTCTTGTAACAAGCTCTTTGAGGTCCCACCCGTCTGATGACCTACCACGGTCTCCATTTATCCAAATAATTAAATAAATAAACAGGTTACAGCATCATTGTAAATTTGTGAATTTGCAAAATGAAAGGTTAAAGCAGAAGCCTGCTGTGAACTGCAGAAAAAGCAGGTGTTTTCGGACATGCTTCGGCTAGCAGGGCATGTAGCATGCGGAAGAATTGAGTAACACCCACGTCCAAAAAAAACTTCGGAAAGCGAAAAACAGAAACGAAACTTTAGAACACTCCAGCACCTGCAACTCATATTGGCCGTCGAATAGCCTTAATTAGATATCGCTTTGATATTATCATTTTATTTACATTCTATTCTTGTTTTGAATTAAATATTAAGAAGTAATTGTGTTAAGTTTGTAGTTGATACAAATACCTACCAAGTCTAAAGTTAAAAGCCAAGTGTACAGTAAACAGAAAGAGTGGATCGTGACTTCAAGGACATATTTAATTTAAATCTAATAATAACTCTAAATTACAATGAAATACTGTTAGTTGTTATCAAAATAAGACATCGCATTTTATAATCAACGGAACAATAACCGGCGACCGCTGGAATGAAAAGCAAGCTTCTACTTGTGAGCTGTTTGGCCTTTACTTACGAACCTTAATATGAACTCACGTTGGAAAATTATATTATATTTGTTTAATTAATTAGTTACGAAAAAATAAAAAGGACACGTTAAAATTCAAATTATTAATCACATTTTATTTGTTAAGGTGCGGAAATAAGAAAAGCACAATTAAATATTTACAAATATTGAACAAAATACCACGACTTCGAATTTATGAAAAAATTTGGATTTAGAGAAACAGAAAAATTTCGACAGAAAAAATTGATTCCAAGTAAAACTGCGTCGGTTTACTGCACGTGTTATTCTTCACATCTGTTCTTCATTTAACCTGAAATTAAGAATATATGAGTGTACGTAATAAAAATAGCAAATCGTTTTACATTTCTTTACAAAAGTTAATGAGCTACACAAATTGCATTATTACAAAGCAATACATTAAGAATATAAACAATGCGTCATATCTGCAGCTGTACTTGCATGGCTGTAGCTGATATCAATCCCAAGAATGATTTAGAACTGTTTTTAAAATCGTTAACCATGTTTAAGTTGAATCAATCAGACACATCAAAAGTTTTACTTTTACAATGATTTAAAAGGTTTTTGTAAATAGGACCACATTTAGGCATATAGACTTAACAGCATTCTAATCTTGACAAGTTGGAGCTATTTTAGGATCAATAACTTCAAATCATGAAAATACTCTACCTCCAATGAAGCACATCTATTACCTTGGTAACAGTGGCTCCAACACTGTAAAACAGAGTTAGGAGGAAGAGGATAACAAAGGCAAAGGCCGTGCTGCCACCAGTGTCGCATTCCACATCCATGCTATCGCCACCATTTTCAGACCACACGTACCAGTCTGAAAACAAAAAAGAAAAGCTTCATCATAATGCAAAAGACACAGTCTGAGCTTTAGCGGAAATATCTAGTTGGAGATAATGTTACCAGCATAGTCTTAACAAAAAGCAGGAGCTTATCTATACCCAGTTTAACCTGGCTTTTTTGGGGGTTATTGATTAAACAACAATAATTGGTATAAATGTTGACTCTGGGAGCTTTAAAGTTCTCTGCTGTCTGCTGAAATGTTTGGAGACATTTTATTTGAAGATCTTTTGAAATAAATTAATTGCAGACACCCAAATGTCTAAGTAAAAATAATTTACACTGCTGGAATGTGTATTGAAGTTATTCTGGTAAGATTAGGATACAGTTGCAATGCCTCCTGGTTAAAATGTTAAAAAGTAGAGTCTTTTAATTGTCTGTGGTCTGAATTAATTACTTAAGAAGTGCTTATGGAATACTGGAGAAAACTCATAATACCAGGAAACCCGGTTAAACCCTAGATCTAAAGATCACTTCAGACACAGGGGATCTCAGTATGGAGCCAGCTATGTGCACTTTTGTACAATCAAGTGCCAAGCCTGACCTTGGGAGTTTAGCTCTTAAATTAAATATAACTTATGGTGGTAGCTCACTTCAAACTGGACTCGTCTACTCTTTTAACATAACGTTTAGGGTTGCCATTGGTCATAATGCATGGTAATACTTCAGATCCAAATCTGTGTCAGTGAAAACCAAAGTCTTTATTTACTTTGTATTGCATTGCCAGAGCGTGCCAAAATGTGATCCTGGCTTTGGCCCTCTGTGTAGCAATGTAATGCTTTATGATGTAATGATTACATTTATATCCCACATTCTGCTGAGAGTCAATAACAAACCTCAATGCTTACAGGTTTGCTCAGACTTAAGAAGTGACCCTGAACCCCTTTAAGATAAAGGCATGTGCCCTTCTTGGCTTGCTTCCATTTAACCCACTGAATATAACTTGTGCGCCTCA
The DNA here is from genome assembly GCA_025775065.1 of Hiodon alosoides. NCBI lineage: Eukaryota > Metazoa > Chordata > Actinopteri > Hiodontiformes > Hiodontidae > Hiodon > Hiodon alosoides. The sequence goes on from JAOYSI010054453.1 coordinate 10,245, forward strand.
ATAATCCAGGTGAGAGAGACAGGGAACAGACTTTCAAGGCCCAGACAAAGAACCACAGATGGCACGACACACAGCTGCTTCTTACACACCACTTAAACAAAGAGCAGAGTTAACATATATAGTATGTGGGTATGTGTGTGTGCTGTGCAATCCTTTTAATTGTGTAACATCTGGATGTCAGTTTCTGTCCAGGGCACTCATCTACCCTTCAGGTAATATTTAAGATAGGTGCCGTTGTTCGTTCATTGTCCTTGACAACATATGAAAATAAAAGGTATGATGGTTTTATGAAAACGTTGGATATTAAATTACCAACGTGCTTGAATTCAGCTCAACCCTTGTGACACTGACTCCAAACATGCACAGATAGTTGGGTTTAATTTATTTGACAATACTTTTAAAATATTGTGAATTTGATGGCCACTGACTACATTGACCAATGCAAGCCATCCTTAAACTTGCCAGCCAAGGGCAATTGTCATGGTGAATGGTTTGAGTCTTAGTTCAGTCCAGTGTTTTCTCCGGTCATCCGTGTGTGTAGTTGTGCGAAAGAGTTCAAGTCATTTCTCTATTAGTATTAATGTGTCCCAATGAAGCTGCATAGAAAATCTATTACGAAGTGAACTAAATGAGTTCAGCTTGCACTGTAAAACAATATGCAGCGGTACACTCAGCTAGCTTGCTGGACTAGCTTGCATTAACGGTACAGACATGGGACTTTATTAACTGATTTTTTATTGGCATTTTCTTTCTGCATTTTCAAATTAGAACAGACACATCAAGGACAAAGGCAGACAGACACGACATCTCCTGTAACAGTGCAGACAACACACAACACAGTTAGACCTTGCAGGTCTGGGGAATGTTCAAATTGAGGCTGACTATAGTGGGTTTCCTAGAATCGTTAACGATCGGCCTGACTATGGCTTTCAGGGCTTTGTTAATGGTCTCATGGTATACTGCACAGCTGTACATTGTGTGGTTATTCCAGAGCTCAGCGGGGACGGTCAGTTGACTGTAGACTGAGTAGGTGCTTCCTGTCTGCATCACACTGGTGGTGCTGTACTTTTCCCTGTCCATGGGTTCATCGTTAGCAAGCCAAGAAACCAGGACTTCCTTGGGGTAGAAGTCTTTGGCCAAGCAAGTTAGGGTAAATTCTTTACTGTCAGCATGTTCTGCTGGGGCCAGTACGAAGACGGAGGGACACAGGCTTACTCCTCCTGAAAGTACACGGTTATGGTTATAAACTAAGGCCATTACATTAGTCTGTGCTGAGGATAACAGCATCTAAAAAGACAGAAAAGTGTATTAATGATCAATAATTAAAGGTATTATGTCAGTCCATAGGGACTGGAGTTAGACACCCCTAGTACGCATGCCATTTTTTGCATTTGTAAAATTCTCCACCTGAAAACCAACTGTCACAATCACCAGTAAAGAGTGAAATTCAGTAACTTTCAGTATTATGCTGCCTTGAGATGGTACTTACCGTTTTCCCTTTGGTAGTGTGCTCTCTTTGGCTGAGCAAGGTCATCGTGTTTTACAATGCACGTAAATTTTGAGTTAGTCCACTCTTCATAGTCGATTTGGACTCTGGAAAGTTTTGCGCCAAGCTGATCGACTCTCTGAGACGGTATTTCTATCCCATTATCTTTTTCCCATGTAATGTTTCTAACACCATTCACGTTCCCGGAGACATTGCAGACCAGACTGAGGACTCCTTCCAAGAAATACTTATCAAGTGATGGGGCAATGATGTTGACATCAACGTCATCACATTCTTCTGTGAAATGATGAGACAGATAATTAAATCATTTTTTTCAATCCATTTTGGGCATTAATGTTAACTTTAAATTTGTTTAATTGTTATGTTGGTATTACGTTTTTACATTATGTTATAAACACTTTGTTTCTCAAATGTCTACATATCATGCTTTTTTGATCTAAAAGAAGCTTTCACATACCATTTTGCAATTTGACAGTCCTTTCGACAGTCCCAGCTGAGTTGTTAAATTCACAGGTGACGGTCGTCTCCGAATTATGCCATTGAATTCCAGGGATGGTTAAAAGGCTGATCGCACTAAAGAGCTTCCCCTCTCCCTGCACCTCGATCAAATTAGTGATATTGTTCTGCACTTCCTGTCTGTTCAACAGCCACTTGAAAAAGTGTTTACGGGGAGAAAAACCTTGGGCTAAGCAGGCAAAAGTAGCAGTCCGGTTTTGTTCTAGCTCCTCATTGGATGGGATCGTTAGGGTTATAGAGGGGCTCACTTTGATTGTAGCTGAAAAAGAAACACATACAGAAATAGAGATGTATGCAGAAGCCAAAAGTTGGTTGTGTGGAAAGGCAATGCATGTAGCATGAGGGACAAAAGCGTCTTTTAAGATAATGGTATGGGAATATAATCAATTAAGAGCCAGGATGTTAATTATAATTTCTTTATGGAGTGCCGAGTGCCTCTGTTTTGTTGGTGGAGTATCTTTAGCAGTACCGTTAAAGTAATGCCAGTAACTTCCACCGCACAAAAAGAGAAAACTACGCCAGGTTAATAAGAGGTTGTTACTGTAAGCAATCATCCATTGCCTTTACACTGTAACCACTGCAAACAGATATATAAATAGGTTCAAACTGCTTCACAGCCCTGATTCAATTATCCCTTTGAGACAGTTGTTAGACCTCAAGACTCAATCACAATCATAATGATGCGAGTGATGTTTGCTTGGTTTGCCATTGATACAACATTTTTTGTTTATTTCAGTTCCTAGCAGAGAGAATATTGGGATGTCCATCCAGTCAAAAGATTATCCCCATGTTTTTCTATTGTTGAGGATGAAATAAACAAAAATGATGTCCGGAAAAGAGTTTAACAGTATAAGAGTAAACCTCGAAAAGGATAGATTGGGTCAGGTGTCAGGAGATGACCAAACAAAAGGGCAGCATGCATGAACACGCAGAGCAGACAAACATCCAATGCAACATGCTTACAGTTCTGAATGGGGGAACAAGACATAAACAAACAGAAAGTGTTTTTTTTTATATTTCTGATAGAATTTTCCCTTCCCAAGAAGAGTAATATTGATCAGGTCGTTAGTGAAACAAGAAAAAGCTTAAATTCTACTTAAAACTTAAATAGAATTATAAGCCATAAATCAAGAAATGACTGAAAGGGCTGGTCAAAATATGAAAAACTTTGGTACTATTCAACATCTATTCACAATCGAACTCGGTAGAGTAACACTTGTATGGTTTGATTAAGTCACCAATATGGTTTAAGTAAACCCTGTGACGGATCTTGATTTAATTAAAGCAATGCAAAAAATTTAAGGTAGTGAACCATTTGCGCCACAATTACACCACATTTTTTACAACTGAAAATGTAGCGTAAAAGAAACACTTCTTTTAAGGCTTTCACGACAATGTGTGGCTAATTTCTCACCAGAGAGCTGATTTTGTGCCTTGTGTGCAGACATTCATTTACTTCATAAATTCAAAAAAAATATTTTAGATAGCTGTGAATTGAAGTTTATTCCCGGATCTGCACTCTTCAAAAAAATGCATATAACAGTTTAAAAGGTAGTTGAAAATTGATGGACGTGATGGCTTGCATTATATCATAAGGTGCTTTGTGTGTTAAAAAATAATTAACTGATTATGTAATTAAGAGATATACATTTGGATGAAACACACAGACAAAAAAGTGTAACAGGGATTCTTTGAAATATTATTTAAAAAACGAACATCACAGCCAAATTAAATCTCTTTTAAGTATATTAAGGTAACCCCCTATTCAATTTGTTAAAACAATTTTAAAAACGGAAGACAAAAACAAGTGCTTTTAGAAGAATCTGTGATATCAAAAATCTCTCACCTGGTTTCTTGAGATCTGCCTTTATAGTTCCAGCCGGGTGTTCCGCATGACATTGGAAGGATTTATCTTGCCAGTCCACTGCTTTCACCCGAGCCTGAGAAATGATGGAGTAGACGCCGCCACTCTGTACGGACGGGTACTGAATGAAGTCGGATATGGACTCCTCAGGCTTGACCTTATTCCACTTGAAGGTCAAGCTATCAGGAATGAATTCAGTGGCAAGGCATCCCAGCGAGACATATCCCACACTGTCTGCAGACTGGCAAGACCAAAGGGGGAAGACGGTTGGGGCAGTTTGCACACCTGAAAAAAAAAAAAAAACAATAAAAAAAAAATGGCCAAAAATATAATAAAACCATGATGCTGATTAACCTGCTGATGTTTCCTTCCACGTGAGGAGAAATCTGGGACATTCAGTACAACGGACAGGGGTCTACTAATCCCAACAAGAAACGAAATCACATGTGGAAGCTCTCTTACGACCTACCTAACACTTATCAATTTAAATAAGTCAATTTTTAATACAAGTAGACTGCTCAATTACATTTTAAAACAATCAGGCTAGTCTGAATCAAAGGTAATATTAACTAACCTTGTCTGTAGTTTCAACCCTAAAACTATTTATGTAATGCTGCAGGGGCTTTCACCAAGACACTGCGTACTGTTAAATAAAAATGCACTGAATGTAGCCGCCTTTCCCTGGCAATAAAAACCTCTTACAAACGTTTTACAGAAGGGTTAAAAGGGCTGCTTGGATTATTACTAATGAATACTACTATTACGGCATATAATATTTCCTCCAAGCCAATTTTCTGGTACCCAAAAAAATGTTCTGTAAAAACATAATTGGTTCAACCGAAATTTTACCACATGTGACCTATATCTAAGAAATAAGAAATTATAATATAAAATGTATCTTTTCACACAAAATTATCCTCGCTAGCTCATTCCTAAATTCAATTTATTAAATTATTAGACCTATCGTATATTTTTACGTTTAAATAAATGATGGTATCTTCATTCATAAAATATCAATAACGGTTTAGGCTACTTCATACAATTAATGTTTATAGTATTTATAGAATAATTTCGGATTTAAAGTTTAAACAAAGACTCCAGGTCTTTAAAAAGTCCAAAAAATCTTAGGCTACACCTCAAAAACGATTAGTTTAATGAATCTTTATTTGATGCTCAGCGGAATTGCATTTAGGTTTTAAAATAGGTTACCGGATATTTTGTTTCAAATTTTCTTTTCTTTCGGAGAAAAACGAAAACGTCCTATTTGTTCCCTGACCGCAGTTACGTGAACAGGATAATAGTTACGACAAACATTTCATATACTTCCTATATATTTATGTACCAATATAGATCCATAATACATATCATATTATGAGCTGTGTAACCTTAACGTTTTTAACCATTTATTTAACCGGCTGAAATAAGCTAACAACGAAAAACAACAATAGATATGTCTATAAAGTGTTCTGTCATTAGAAACAATATTGCATTTATTTGGAAATTTTCAAAAAATCACTACTGACCTTTAGAAATTCAAAAAGAAAAAAAAGCTTTGTCATTGCTTCAAAACAATCGTTAACAACAATCTATAAATATAGATTCAATATAACATTTTAGGAAGACGTAGGGTACGTAACTAAAGAGACGGTCACCGAAGTACCCCGACCCCAGAAAACGAACGCCTAGTTGTAACTAACTGACCTTTTTTACCCGCATTGTAAAATACTAGGGTGTAAATCATTAAAACACGATCTGCTATTCAGACTAGCGTTTTCCATCAACATCAATCCTATTTCGACCGATTCTGTTTTATTTAAAACGCACTGTGGCGCTCTAAAATCCTACCCTAGCTCGTGACCACTAATCAGCATACAGTTTAGTTACACTGTAAAAAGTGGACTACAAAAAACTGCAAAACTTTGGTTTTCGCAATGGTTTCACAACATAAAATACAGAGGGAAAGTAAAATATTAAATTTCAATTACATATCATTTAACTACTAAAATAAAATTGATTTTTCTTCATTATTAAACTTACCTGAAGTGACAGTCACCATGGTCCCCTTGCCCCAGTATTCAAAAGCATCGTAGCACAGTTTTGTATGACTGCATCTAATTACTACAAAATACACGTAAACTATTGGCAATTTCTAACTAGGCAAAAACTGTTTTTAGATAACACCGTTTGGTTTTAATCCCGCGGCTGCGCAGTTCGGTGACAAGATAACATTTTTCAGAACTGTTAAATTAAAATTATTTCATTATTTGAGAGAAACAAACGAACGGTTGCCATTTTCGAAAAGAAAGTGTCGCATAAGCATTTTCTAATAACATTACGAATGATTGTTTGTTACTAAGCGGTGATAGTTACGAACATATTTGTGATATGAATACGATTTCTAAACTTAACGTATAAATACAGGGTTTTCACGAAATGCAAGTTAAAATACATTTTTATAGACTTTAATTCTCAGAAAAGAAGATCATTAAGAAATTAAACAGAGCGCCCTATATAGCCAAAGTCATCAGCATTTGGTACATATAGCTAATTTGGCACCTCCAAAAAAGTTTCGTCATACCTGAAGTGACGGTCACCACGGTCCCCTTTCCCCAGTAGTCAAAAGCATCCCAGTAACACCGTTCGTAAGATAACTAACTAACTAATACCAAAACCACGTTTATCACAGACTGATTGGAATTATACCACAAGCACGTCGAGAAAAATCCTTCCGTTTCTTTAACAGGGAGACGAGCAAAAAATTACCAGTAAATTAACACCAATGATCAAGTCTTATGTTTAAGAGCGATGCGACGGAAAATTTAAAATCACTTCTCAGAATAGAAAGAACAATTGGAAAAATGTACAGACACACATCACAATATATGTCACATTTAGTAAAAGTTAATGAGCTAAAAAGATTTGTTCTACATTCTCTTCAACTTACCAGAAGTGACGGTCACCATGGTCCCTTTGCCCCAGTAGTCAAAATAGCACAGTTATATAAGACTGCATCTCCACTCTACACAAACCTTGTTCACGCTGTTATTTGTCCACCAAAAGACTTTTCTAAATTAAAACAGACGATTATCATTCTCCCCAAGATATTACCTGAAGTTACGGTCACTGTCGTTCCTTTCCCCCAGAAATCAAAATAGTCATAGCACAGTTTGCCATCTGGCTATTACATATTACATAATTTAAACATTTAATTTCCCCCACTTCCCTCTCAAGCTCCGATGCGCCTTTCCAGCCTGGGCCAGAGAAGGAGGTCTCACCAAGCCAGGAAAACCCATCTCCCTGCCTGTCTGTTGGGCGCAGACATAGACAATCACTGTTTACATCGCTGCCAGGAACACCTTATTTCCTGTGAGGGCAGACACCCCTCACACCAGATATTATTACTCCGTCCAGCACCCAGATCAACATTCTATATGGGCTCCATAACCTGTCTCTCGCTTCCCACCGGTCCCTGGTTTCAGCACCCCTGTAGCACGTCTGGGTGAGCCTGGTCCGGAGGTGGTCAGCGACAGGTAGATGTTTCTATAACACTTTTTGTTAGGCAATTTGTCAAACTCCAACACTTAAACAAATATAACATAAGACAAACTTCTAACTAAAACTTAAACCTCCCTTCTGGAGAAAACACTCAAACAGTTAAACATCTGAATAACACAAGTACATCGCACCAAAGCTTACAACTATTTACTCAGACCTTTCTAGTCTGACTTCTCTCTTCCTGAGCAAGTACTGCTGGCTCTTTTAAAGTGTATTTAATTAATAAGATCCACTGGGGTCTCACAAAAAAGGTCAAACAGAAAGAGAAACCCACTTTGGTAAAAACCAAAATAGAACAGCCTCATACCCCTCAGCTCCCTCGAGCCAGACCTGTTGGCTTTTTTACAGTCTCTTTAGTTGTTGGAACCTGACTGCGTGGCTGCAGGCTGAGAGCCACAGTATGGTCCCAGGCAGCACAGGGCCCTAGAGATAGCTTTGCAGTTAGAAGTAAAAAATAAAACCAATGTTTTGTTCGACTGAGCTATACCCAGCACGGACGGGAAACATCTGTGAAGCTTATCTCAGGCTTCCTACGTGTTACAAATTATTATATAGCAAGACATGATGAAAAATGGCTAAATTCAGTCACAAGAAAAGTTTTTTGTTGCTTAGATTTAATTAGATCTAAGCTCTTTAGCAGGAAAGAGTCAGGAGACCCGTAAGTATATTTTTATGAACAGCACATAATGCTTTTACAGACCATGTTTATAATAATAATAACAGCAGCAGCAGCAACAACTACAACAACAACAACAACAACTACAACAACAACAACAACAATAATAAGTAATTATTTATTCTATAAAATGAATTCCCCCTGAAGTGATGAAATTAAAAGCTATTGGACCATGTATACTTGCATGCCTTTGGTATGGCACAGAATAAAGCAAAGAAACTGTGAAGAGAGATTAATTATTGTTCATTCTAACCCTAGATATTCTAAAATGGCCTGGACACATTTGTTGGTACCCCTTAGAAAAGATCATACATAATTGGATAACACTGATTTAATTAGTATCACATCTGTCTCCAATTGTGGAATCAGTCATTCAGCCTATTTAAATGGAGGAAAGTAGTCACTGTACCGTTTGGTACCATTGTGTGTACCACACTGAATATGGTCCAGAGAAAGTAAAGAAGAGTTGTCTTAGGAGATCAGAAAGAAAATAATAGACAGGCATAGTAAAGGTAAAGGCTTCAAGACCATCTCCAAGCAGCTTGATGTTCCTGTGACAACAGTTGCAAATATTATTAAGAAGTTCAAGGTCCATGGAACAGTAGCCAACCTCACAGGGCGCGGCTGCAAGAGGAAAATCGACCCCAGATTGAACAGAAGGATACTGCGAATGGCAGATAAAGAACTAAAGATAACTTCCAAAGAGATACAAATTGAACTCCCAGGTGAAGGTACCGCGCCGTCCCCGCTTTTTGGAAGAAGTTTTTTTAAGAAAAACATAAAAAAGCCAGACTGGAATTTGCTAAAATGCATATTGACAAGCCACAATCCTTCTGGGAGAATGTCCTTTTGAAAGATGAATCATCAAAACTGGAGCTTTTTGGCTAGTCACGTCAGCTCTCTGTTCGTAGATGAAAAAAGTAAGCTTTCAAAGAAAAGAACACCATACCTACATTGAAACATGGAGGAGGCTTGGTTATGTTTTGGGGCTGCTTTGCTGGGCCTGGCACAGTGCCTTGAATCTGTACAGGGCACAATTAAATCTCAAGACTATCAAAGCATTCTGGAGTGAAACATACTTCCCAGTGTCAGAAAGCTCTGTCTCAGTCATAGGTCATGGGTCCTCCACCAGGATAATGACACAAAACACACAGCTAAAAGTACCCAAGAATGGATAAGAACAAAACATTGGACTGTTCTGAAGTGGCTTTCTATGATCTTCCTGATCTGAATCCTATCGAACATCTATGGAAAGAGCTGAAATTTGCAGTCTGGAGAAGGCAACCATCAAACCAGACAGCTGGAGCAGTTTGATCAGGAATAGTGGACCAAGCTCGCTTTTAAAAAGTGCAGAAGTCTCATTGAGAGCTGCAGAAGAAGTTTGATTGCAGTGATTGCCTTTGAAGGTTATGCAACAAAATATTAGTTTGAGGGTCCCATAATTTTTGTCCATGCCATTTTCATGTTTTATTGTCTACAATATTATTTCGAAATAAGTGCATTCTGAAAGTGCATTCTTCGTATTTTGTGGAGGGGTACCAACAAATCTGACCATGTATGTAAACTACGGACAAACGTATTGGGCCTCATTCTTAATCATTGAATTCAGGTGTTTCATTCAGTCCCATTGCCACAGGTGCATAAAATCAAGCACCTAGCCATGCAGACTGCCTTTACAAACATTTGTGAAAGAATGGGTCACTCTAAAGAGCTCACTGAATTTGAGCGTGGTACTGTAATAGGATGCCACTATTACAGTTATTATACCGCCGAAAGCGCCTACAATGGGCATGCAAGTGTTGGAACTGGACCTGTGCAGTGGAAGAAGGTCAGATGACTCCCGTTTTCTAACAGTCTTCCTTTAAGACAGCCACGTATTTAAATGATGTCACCAAGATGCACCGTGGAAAGACAACAAGCTGGTGAGGGAGTGTGATACTCTGTGCAATGTTCTGCTGGGAAACCCTGGGTCCAGCTGTTCATGTGGACGTCAATTTGACACGTGACACCTACCTAAACATCGTTGCAGACCAGGTACACCCCTTCATGGCAATGTATTCCCTGATGGCAGTGGCCTCTTTCAGCAGGATAATGTGCCCTGCCACTCTGCACACATCGTTCGGGAATGGTTTGAGGAACATGATTAAGAGTTCAAGGTGTTCAATCAATCAATCAATTTTATTTTTATACAGCGCTTTTCACATGTTGCCATGTCACAAAGACGCTTTACATAGAAAAAATGTAAAAGAAAAGTGTTGCCCTGGCCTCTAAATTCCCCAGATCTCAATCTGATTGAGCATCTTTGTGATGTGCTGGACCAACAAGTTTACGGCAGCTCCACCATGCAACTTACAGGACTTGAAATATCTGCTGCTATTACTTGGTGCCAGATACCACAGAACACCTTCAGAGTAGAGTCCATGCCTCGGCGGGTCGGCGCTGTTTTGGCGGCATGAGGAGAACCAACAGCATATTAGGCAGGTGGTAATAATATTTTGGCTCATCAGTGTACATAGCCTAACACCTGAGGGTGCATTTTGAGCACGTTTTGCAGTGCTTCCTCACAAAAGGTTAACAATACATGCGGTTGAATTTTGACCCTAAAGTGTTCATTTTGTAGAACTTTAAAGCAATTCTCAAATTTCTTCTTCTTGAGAATTACAAATCACAGCAGCTTCAATTTTGACTGTTAGCATTAAATTTGGTATTAGAGATTGAGATGCCAAAAATGTACTTCATTAGTAGGTGAGTGAACAAATTTGATTAAATCCGGAGAAATTGGAATGACAAACGCATACAACAACGTGATTCAGGCAAACACTATAGTGTGGTACTATTCAATTCCCCCTATTACTGAAAGTGTATTCAAAACATAATCTGAAGTAGAAGTATTATAACAACAACTACTACTAACTATTATCAGTTTTTTTATTTATTACACTATTCCTTTTCTTATTATTTTATATTTATAAGTGAATTATTTGCCATTATTTTAAAGCTGTGTTTAATTGTATTAAATCTACAGTATTAGGCCATATTGTCCGTGTGACATCTGCATTTACCGGTTATAGCATCTGCGTTTTATTGTTTGTTGATGCTAGTCGTAAGAATAGACAACATAAATCAACCCATTATCACACTTTTTTGAAATGTTATTAAAAAAATGATAATAAATGTCACGAAATAGCCAATATTTTCATGACCACGGCAAGTTTTTATTAACCAAAGCATTTCAACTCACCATATTCACCTACGTCACCATCTTAAACCAAAACGAAGCTGAGGAGGACAGAAGTAACATTGGATCGCTGGATACCAGCAATGCCGCCTCACTAACAGTAACATATATTTTTATATCTAACGTTACAGATCAACGCGGACACGTTGGACAAAGTATGTTCAGATCACTTTACCGCATAGTCTTTCTTGAAGACCCTGGTTGGCATGCGAAAGTTACACCTCTGAGAACTGAGCAACCCATCTATGTAAACAAACTCAAATTTATGCTAATAACCAACAGTAGAACCCAGCCCTGCCTTGCTTTGTAGTGACACATTGGAAAGAAGCTATTTTGATCGATGGTTCCTAAACACTTTCAGCTAGACATCACATCAACTTCAGATAATATGTTAATTTTAGTCGAGCAGGGAAAGGTGAACTGTTGATGTGAACGATCAAAATGAACGTTTGAACATTTAGCAAGCAGATACGTTCTAGCAGTGGCACCACTGATTATGTATCACAAAACATTTTCTAATAACTCGATAACTTCAAACACTGTTGACCTTGGGATTACAGAGCATGTTCATTACATCACTAAGTAACATAAAGAATCATCACAATGAAATTCCACATTAATAACCCTATTTTTTTCACATTTCTTCCACTCAAGCTAGAAATGTGGCTCAGATCATTATTTATGTGAAATTTGATTGTTAACAATTCTGTGAAATATCAATTGCTTCTCTTATTAGAAGCATTGGAAGTTTGTCCGTATTTACTCTTCCAGGGGCCGCTTCTGAGCCCCCTTGGGTATAAGGGGAATAAAAAGTAGACAAATGCCCATTGTCCATTGTCTGGAATAAAGATAATAAGTTTCATGAGTGCATGAGAAATTTGGTTTTCAGTGTCCAGACATGACGGCATGATTCATGGATTTTTGATTGGTGCTTTATCACGTGAGTGATGTATGAGTAAACCTGAGTGATATAAATGCAGCATAGGCCAAGTACTTGAAACACTGAAACAACCTTATAAAGGTATTTAATCCAAATGAATTTAATTAAAGGTAGGTGGCACATTCATGCGTCCAGGCCAGGACCGGGCACCATAACTGATGCCGCTAGACCATAGCCTATGGACCCTAAGGTCACCCTAAGGATTCTAGGATCAAAACATGCCCTTGACACATGCTAGAAGTCAATAAATCTGATTTTATTAAATTATTTATAGATTATAATATAATCTAATCAGCAGTAAGGTGTGGATGCACGGCATATAGCGGAGACATGTGCAGCGCAGTTGGAGAACAATTGGCTAAATGGAGAAATCCACTTGGACGTTTGAGGTATAAATTGTGTCTGTTCCTCAATTAGTTTATTTTTTAAATCTTCAGTGTAGCTGAAATGAAACCGCAAAGAAACAAATCGCTGCAGTCCTTTATGAGTGCTAGGTAGCCTATGTTGGGTGCATAAAATAAGCCTTGTTGCCTCGGAAAACACATGCTAGGGATTTGGGACTATAAATTGATGACTGACACCATAACACGTTTTGCGATGGGCTACTACAGGAATAATCTAGACGGTCCTCAGATTTGTTGCACACACCAACAAGCAAGAACCTTGACTTCAGTACAGGCCTGACAAAGCATATGGAAGCTAATAATCAGTATCTGGTAATATGGGTCAGAGTGGAAAGCTTGGTCTATGAAAATGTGTAGGGGACTGGATATTATTTTCTAGTCGTCAGATTAGATCATCTCTATGGTGGTTACAAGAGGATACAAAATACCCAAACTTAAATTCAATATGTTACGTCCACACTAAACTAAACTATTCCAAGAAGTCTGACAATAACTTAAAAGGCTGCGCTAGAAGTATGACATTAACTTAAGCGGCTGTGCCTCTGCAACCAGCCTAAGCTAGAAACTAAAAAAACAACAGAAAGGTGCTCTGTTGCTGCTGCTGTGAAACTGTCACACACATTCTGTTGAGATGAAAAACAGGACAGAGAGAAGACAGAGGTGACTACAACACTTCCTGAGCGAGATTCTGGCTCTGGATTTGGTGTTCTTGAAAAATTGTGAACAAGATGGGAAAAAAAATCTCTAGCTTTTCAAACTCTAAACATATTTTGCATGCACCATCCACTTCAGCTACTATCAGTGCTACTGGTGTAAAGGTCTTCCTCTGGGGCACTCGTATGCTCATCTTCCTCCCAAATGTCATCAAGGGTCAGGTTCTCTAGTATTGTGAGGATGCACCGATAATTCTCCGTTACAGTGTCTTGGTGAGCCCTCAGCTGAGCCAGTCTCTTTCGCAACACACATTGATTCCAAGGGTTGCCTATAGGTGACAGTGGATTTTGAAAGACTTCATATGTATTTATCAAATAATAGGATTTCAAGAAGTGTAAAAATATTTGCAATTCCTAACCATTTACACAGATGGTGTGAAGAAGACTGTGAAACTTCTGTTTGTGCCCTTTCAGGGAAAGCTTTGCCTCTTGAACCAGGATGACCTCTTCTTCCTGTAAGGTTTGGAGTTGAATCAGTTGGTTAATTTAAGCTTTATATAGCATTATGTGAACAATTTATTTCTAGAAAAAGAGTCTGGGTGCAACTATATATAGAACCATAAAAAAAAACCCACTAACGTTATACTGGTATACATCGTTTCCATTGCAGTGATATTGTTTCAAATAAACACATATGCAACGCAATTAAATAAGTTTGATGATAATAAATCAGACAGACAAACAAGTAGGCAAACTTCGCATGTTTCAATAGCTTTAGAATAAAGATTAATTTCTTGATGCGCTGATTTCGAGATTTCCTTGCTGAGAATTGTGTAGTAAACATATGAACGTTTTGCAGGATGTCAATACTTTAAAAATACTATACATAAACAACGTACATAAAAATGACTGTCCATACGTAAAAATGTGTACGATTTGCTGGGACATTACTTTAAGTATGATATCTTACGATCTGATTATAAGGCCAGGCTGTGTACACAGTGTTACACGCCATTACACAAACACTTCTAATATCACCTTAACTTTACCTGCTCCAACAAATGCTTTAACTTAACCATCATTCATTCAGATCTGCATATAATTTTTGGTTTATTTCAACATGGAAAATGAATGAAAAGTTTTGAGTTTATATCATTATTAGCCATTCATTTTCTTTCCGTATCTCATATTCTATTTTGAACCTTGTCTACAGTTCAATCTCACAATGTGTTAAAAAACATAATACTGGAATGTTTACAATATCAACATCAATATAATAGTATTGTAGCGACCTGGGGGGGTAGAGTTAGAGGGAGGGGCTGTCCCACGTTCTGGGGAGACGTTACCCAATTGTAAGGACGAGAGACCATGTAAGGGGGAGATAAAGGTGGGGGGGGGGGGGGGGGGGGGGGGGGGTGTGGGGGGGGGGTCGGGGAAAGTGCGGGGGGGGGGGTGGGGTGGGCGGGTAGGGAA
>JAOYSI010054464.1:5409-25067 GCA_025775065.1 Hiodon alosoides
TCTCGCGGGCCCCGGCCCCCCCAATACGTCTCCTTTTGTTTTTGGTAATTGTTTTTTAATCCCCAACTAAAACCCTTCTGTTTATCGTTTAAAATCTTCAAATCTAAAGCCATTTCCTTTAAAAAACCCCCCCCCCCCCCCCATCTGCTTAAAAAGAACAAAGTTTGTTCCCATCCGATCGAAATCTAATTGACCTTTTCTTTTTCAGCTGTAGCTTAAACACAGAACAAAAAAGACGGATCAGACATTTGAAATTTATGCCATTCATGTCTCCACATAAAAAGCAGTCTATCTCTATTAAAAGCCCAGCCAGAGCGGCGCACTTTAGCCACAGTATCTATCAGTGCAAAGCCAGGCAGGGGCATCTGGAAGTCATTGCAGCAGA
Source organism: Hiodon alosoides (assembly GCA_025775065.1). Lineage (NCBI taxonomy): Eukaryota > Metazoa > Chordata > Actinopteri > Hiodontiformes > Hiodontidae > Hiodon > Hiodon alosoides. Next base: position 5,795 of record JAOYSI010054464.1, read on the forward strand.
TCTCCTGTGCCTCTCTCTGCTCGCTGCTGCCCTCCTCGCACGCTGCTGCACGACGACGACCCTAAATCCCGCCTGAGTGCGCCCTTGGCTGGACACGCGGTGACCTGTGGGCTCAGTTCACCCGCCTTGTAAAAGGCAATCTCTTTGGCAAGGCCCACTTCTTGCAGGAGCACTCAGAAAGCACACTTTAAACACTCTGGGCGGGGGGCTTTAGTATCAACTCCATTACGCTCTTTCTGGAGCCTAGTAAAGAGTCAATTAGTGGACAATTCTGATTTGATCCACATGGGCCCAGATCCGCCCGGCGACTGCCCGGCTTTGCACACCCATGGCCCTGCTGACACCAGCTGGGGTGAGACACGGCGCTGACCTTGCAAAAGCCCCGCCCCTCGCTCCGCGGCTTCCGCCTCCACCCGACCCGCTCCTGCCCCCTGCGGGTCGAGAACACCGCACTGCCTGCTGGGAGGTGTCGCTCCGGCCGGCGGTAACGGGACACGCGAGAGCGAGGAGCTGTGGTGAGAGCGGGGGGGGATCTGCGGATTCAACGCCCCAACTGTGGGACACTTTATTGTGGCTGAGCGACTCCAGCAAGGGCACATCTGGTCGTGCCAGTTACCAAAAAAAAAACAGTAAAATGAGGTGTAATATTATTTTATGGCTTTGGATAAAAGCATTGGTAAAAATGATTAATCATATCTAAAGAGCCCTGGGATTAGGCTCTGCTTAGAAAATAGCAGTTAGATTAACTTTTTAACCCTATTGACCAATGGGAGCCCAGATTTCTGAATTTAACTATGGAACTTAATGGCATTACAACACAGATACACAATTAACAAGGAAAAATGTCGAGAATAACACACAATTACTGCTCTATTACTGTAATTGGCTCAGAGTGCAATCAAAGCAACTCAATGTGAAAAAAGTCCTTATTTGTCCAAATTCATACCTCACTGAAATATGCACATGTTTTTCGGGAAAACAGGATATCATTACAAAGGCTATTGTGGTGCGCTTTATGATGACTGTAGATTCATGGTCGGCAAATGACTTCATCATTGCATCACCCTGGTACCTATTATTAAAGCCAGTCATTGGATAATTGTGGGTGTGGGTGCGCACGTTTGAGAACAGCTCCCCGTCTCCCTTCCAGAGTATCTGCGCCCCCTGAGCCACGTCCCCGGGGGCCCCCGTTCCTCCCAACCGCACCACCGATGAGGTCCGCGCCCCAGTCCGAGCCGGGGCTAAGGGAAGGACCCCCCACGGTGTCCGGTACCAAACCCCAATCCCGCAGACACTGCAAGCGGCCCCAATTTGGCAAACGACGCGAGGGTGTTCCGTGTCACAGAGGCTGTATTCCTGGAACCTGATGGAGATGCTAACACGCTCCCCGTCTGAGCCCCACTGGCAGGATCACCGTGGAAACGGCGGATCTGAATTCTGTAACAAGGTCTGTGGCGCACAGCTGGGGTGGGATTAGCTAGAGTTAAACAGATGGGGGACTCGGGTAGAGGGAGCTGCAGCCCCACCTTGTGTAAGCCTCGCCCCCCCCCCCCCCCATTTTCACCTCCAGCTGGAGTGTAACCGCTGTCCGCCTTGGCTCCGCCCCCACACTCTAGCGACCAGTGACGCGATGGCAGCGTGACGCTCTGAGCGGCCAAACCCCTCCCACAGCCCCGCGGGTACGGATCCAGTACAGCTGCCCCTTTAAAGGGATTACTCACTTACGCGGGTGGAAAAACAATTAGTCTGAGGCTGAGCCTTTGCTGACGCTAACTTCACAAGGTGTAGGACCTTCACAAGAAGTCAAATATTATTTTCACCCCGTTCGATAGCACATTCGCCGTAACAAGAGGCGTATGCTCGGATCGTTCAGTGTTCCATTGCTAAATACCGATTCACATCATTACAGATGGAGCAATGTATGTTATGTAAACAATGACAGCTTTTGTGTTGTGCCTCACCTTTCCGAGGAATCCCAACTGTGCAAACTGGAGTGGCTATTCCCCCTAGTGGCCAGAGGCCCTAACTGCAGGGCAGAAGCTCAGCTTCTCGCCACCACTGGGCCACTCCTTGCCGGCTGACATTTTCATTCCTGGGATTCAGTTTTTTTTACACAAAGACATTATCTGAGAAGGAGGTCAAAGCACTTGATTCTGAGACTTGGTCAGATGCATAATGCAGAAAGTATCTCCAAGTCTCCTGCAGGGACTTGTCTGTCGTCCTGAAGGCTAACTCAGGGATGATCAGAAGAGCTTCTGTGAAATTATCATTTAAAAAAAGAAAAAAAGAAAAAAAAATCTAACTTCAGTCTGGAGTCAATAACCAAATACACTGAATCAAAAAACAAACAAATCCTATTTGGGGGGGAAAAAAAATAATAACGGAACAGTAAAATTCAAACAGCTGCATTTATTCTTTGAGAACAGAACCACATCAAAGACTGACAGACACAATAAACCAATATCCCACAAACAACAGCAGGCCCACAATGGGTCAAAACAAAGGGCAAAACAGTGTGAAAAATGTCAGGGCGTTTTATTTTCCAGATTTAATAAGACTTGCAGCACCCCTCTACAACATCAGAGAGAAGCAGGAAACCATTCCCCAACGATCCCCAGGCTTTCCTGGCTCTGCAGCCTGCGTCAGGCGCTGGAGGATTCCCCTGCTGTCCTGACGCGAGGACGCCGTGCTGAGGCCTAGCGGCTGTTCAAATCCCACGACAAACCAAGCACAGAGGGCAGAACTTCCGGAGGAGAGCTCTCACCGTTAAAGGTGTTCCTCCACAGCCCTGACAGTGGCCCACAGAGACACCAGGAGCCACCGGACCTGAAATAAGTCCATGTGGAGGATGGCTTTGCAGGCCAACTGAGGGCGTGTGTGTGTGTGTGTGTGTGTGTGTGTGTGGGCGGGCCGGGCTTAAGATCGGGGGATTAGCCCCGAGAAAACGACTCTGAAGCGACAGATAAGAACTCCGTCCTCCTTAAATCCATCTCTCCTTGGGCCTCAGCAACACGGGAAGCCCCCACACAGATCAAGCGGCGGGCTTAGTGGGGACCGGGCACCTGTGACTGACAGACAGGCTGAAGAGGATCAGGCCTCCCGATGGCGATTACTCCGCTAAAGAAGGACGGACGGGTGCTTTCCAGGCCAAGCCCGTAATGGTAATCACAAGATCTCCTCCGCAAATAAAAATAAAACCAAAGACGATTGAGCCAGCGATGCGGCTGTCACATCCACTTGTCAGATTACAGGAAAACTTACAGGTCTTCCCGAAGTGGAGCAGGCAAATCGACGCCACCTGACCCCAGGCATTACCCTGCCTTTGTCTTCACGCACCTTCCTACCAGCGTGGGAATAGGCTCACCTGTACGGACGCCGTGGAGAGTCACACATACACCCATCTCTGTGTGTCGGACTGGTTTTTATTTATGGACCCGAGCCGACACTCAGAGAACGCCAGTCACTTCCCAGGCTGAGCTGAGCTTCGGCGGTGGGAATGGGGATGGGTACAGGGTCGGGGAATGGGTCCGGTGCTGGTGCCGGTGCTGGATCTCAGCCACGTTCCTCTGGGAAACAGCCAAGCACCTCTTCCTGGAACAGCTCTGGGCCTGCCAGTCTGACACGCTGCAAGTGCCCTAAGCTGCGGTAGGAAGGCAAACTAAGAGATTTATGGACCAGTGTTCAGGCCCTGAAAGCTCTTAGAGGACTGAGATTTACAGCTCAGCCCCGACCTCTCCGGGTCACGGCGACCTAGGGAGGGCAGTCTCACGTTATCTGTTAACAGTGCGGCACTGGGCAGAGCAGGGTGCACGCTGTACTGTAGATTATTTTAATGGGGGAACAGTAGTCAGTTAGCATCAACTTCTCAGAGGCCTAAAGAGAGTTGATCCTCACGGGAGCATGGGACCCCAATGTAGGCACTGCTTTGAGGTGGGGTCTCTGATGACCTTGGTGAGGGTGGGACGGGTCTCTGCTGCCCCATCCACAGGCAGGTGTAATGACAGCCCCCCCCACTCGGCACCACCCACCGGCTGGCCGCCACCCTTCCGGCCAAACGCACGCAGACAAACACTTACACACAGATAAGATGCCAGAGATCAGGTAGGTGCGTGAAATTTGCCACCTCACAGTGACATGCAATGAACCGACACGGAGAGAGATAGAGTGGGGCGTGCACCATCACAAAGAGAAGCAGCTTAAAAAAGTGTTTACTGCCGACTGGATCTGATATCCAGGAGTGCAGTGTCGTCTGGGCCAGTTTATGGCCTGGATCTCACCCCCATTCCGGACAGTGCGCTCAGCAGGTATGGAGGCTATGGTGACCATACGGGGCTCACTCGTTAGGTTTCTGACTCCCGAGGTGGATTCCTTTAGACTTTCATCGATGCGTCTATTAAAGTCCCCAGCCCGGGGGACAGAGTGGCTGACAGACGTCCGTAGGAGAGTTCAGGCGACTGTCGCGGCGCCCCGAGCCGAACCTCAAGGCCCACCCGCCAAAACAATGCGGCCAGACCCTTTCACCGCAATCGCTGATTCAGTCCACCGCGGGCCGGCGTGGAAGAGAGGAGCCTAAACAAACTCGCAGATCCCTATCAGCAGAGAAGGAAGGGGCGCGTCCGTGCCACTCAGCTGACCTGTGTCCCGTCACAGCCGGGGCGAGAGCCCGACACCTCCCCTTCCTCAGAGCCCCCCGGTGTCCCGCTCCGGAAGACTCGTCGCCTCCCGACATCCAAACGAGCAAAATTACGGCTAATTGGCCGGATAGCATCTCTGTCCTCCCGCCAGCCATCAAAACATCCGCAATCTGATATTACGTCATGCTGCAGGTCTAGATGGGAAAGCTTCTAACAGCAGCGGCCACATTTACCCAGTGAAATAGCAGCCCATTATTTGATTTAGGGTTTATAGGGCTCATAGACACCATCCACCACACAGCGAGCCTTGAGTGTCACTGAAGAGCAACCGTAGCCTGGCCTGTGTTTACTCCATTCCTGGGAGAACTCGGGTTTAAGGGCATGTCGTCAGACAGGCTAAAACGTAAACTTTTTTTTCCTTTCTATTTACGATTTATCATCAGAAATGGTCCATGAAAATGGTCATCGTCCGTGAAAAAGTCAATGCTCGGTCTATCCCGGTGAGGAAAACTACGCTTGTGAGTGCGTTTGTGCGTGTTTGTGTGTCTAGGACTGCCCTAATCTCCGATCTGTCAGACAGCGCAGGCAGGGAGACAGTCTCCGTATCACACAATCGCACACAGGCCGGAGAATGCCTGAAAATCTCAGATGGCACGGAAACAATCTACTGATATAATTAAGGAACCAGGAAATTTATGCAGCAGTGTGGCTATGACCGTGAGCCAGCCGCCGTTCTCTGGGCGCTGGTGTGGGTTGTTGTCGGTGGGGAGAGCAGTACCGGTGATTTGACAGAATGCAGACAGGGCGTTCGGGTGCCGGGCGTTCAGGTGCCAGGCCTCGCCACACCCCCCGATTGCGCCGATAGCCGTCTGGGTGAGCGTGGAGATGGCAGAGGAGATAACCACAGACGCACTGGGCCTGGATCCACCGACTCCTTTACCTTCAACGCCACACACAGCCTCCTCACTTCCACTGAAGCTCTGAGCCCTGCACCACCAGGGGAGGTACGGACCCCTGCCAGAAATAAAACTCCTTTCTATATCCATCAAGACCAAAGCGTTATCAGATAGACGGGATACTAGATATACATCTCAATGTAACACCCGGGCTTTCTAAAAAAGTAACAAACGAGAGCTAAAAGCACCCTAACATGGTAAAAGATTCTCCACACAGACACAAACAAGTCAACTGTGTCTGACCACAGGGAGAGGAAGACTGGCTGGTTGGCTTTGGAGCTGAAGTCATGTAAAGGTCATTGGTTTGGGTGGACAACAGGACAACATCTCCTTCAATCTGTGGTTAGGAACCTGTCTTCCCCTTACTGGCTCAGATGACAATAGCTTTCACTGGGGATGTCACGGTATTGTGATTGAGATTGTGACGGTATGATAAAAGTCCTGCTACACCGTATTTGCTAAAAGGAACTAAATTATGGGCTGTTAGCAGCCAACGCATACCGTGTTCACCATCATTTTAGCATGGGAGATCCCCGAGTACAATTCATTTCTGATACTTTAAATAGGCTTCAAGGAAAATACTTTACTAATATTTGTAATAATTTTTCAAAACAGAGTTTGATTTAATGCACACTTTTTTAAAGAGAGTTGTATGCCTAGGCAACAGTATTGTAAACTGATCTCAGGCCAACGCAGTTGAACAAAATTGAACTGAACCTATCCTCAAAGGTCCCTCTGAGACTGCCGCTATTGGACCCAGACAAAGGCGGTGGGGCTGGAGAAAGTGAGGGCTATCATCAATGAAAGAGTCTTCCTTTCCCAGTCAATGTGCGGACAGAGCACACTGATGTTAACACCAATCCATTTATTTCCACGCACCTGCCAAACACTCTTCTGTGAAAAAATTATTTTCTCATAAAAATTCAATGTCAGGCTGGGCCTGAAAAACGGCATACTTCACAACAGGTTGAGCAAGAAAATGTCATCGACCTCTTCCAACTCGGGCTCCTTATCGCTCATCGCCCCACACAGGTCAGGACGGGAATGCAGAGATAGCGTAAGGGCGACACACTGTCAGTGGACTCTCAGAGCGTGATCCCAGTCTCTCCAGTCTGAAGCACGAGGGCGCCGCTCGCAACACAACACAACTCTTCTGAAGCGAACGCCTCTCGTTTTTCGTCCACGGACATCGAGGATCTAAGAGGCCTTACCCAGCTGAGAGGCCGTGGAAGCAGCGGTCAAACCCCGCTTCAAATGAAAGGGATGACCGCAGGCGTGGCTAGCAGACGCCTAAAACATCCCCGAGCACGTGGAACGTTACGAACGACCGCCTGTGACCGTAGCGGTTCCTTTTCCAAAGCGTGTCTTTTATACCTAGGATACGCTAATGACGCCCTTGGCCCACGGCACGAGAAGACATACGCGAAGAAACCAAAGACCAGAAACCGCTGGGGGTTTTCAGCTGTGATTCCTTTGAGGCAACTGACACCTAAAGGTGACGAACAGTACTGCAAAAAAGCCTATAGCACTGTGCTGGGAAAACGATCTCACAGAAGGGAAAACGATCTCACAGAAGGGAAAACGATCTCCTGCCCACAGCCACATAGAGGGCAACTATAACCTGGATGTCAATGTACGTTCATTTAAAGTACATCTAGTGTGAATTTGGCGGTCTTACAAAACTGTTGCCATGGAAAAAGAAAATGGCAAACAGAAATGCCTGCATGTACTCCAGCCGCATGTAAAAGCTTTCACATTAATAATGGGCATGGTTAAAACAACAGCAATTATTTCTCCATTATCTGGGAGATGTGATTTTAAAGGGCCCACCAATGAGTTAAAATGAGCTCGGGGAGGCAGGCGTGTTGACAGAACAAACAGCAGCCAGACAAACACAGCTCTACAAATGGCGCGAGAGAAAGCGAAACTGCCCCCCGAGAGCGCTTCATTCCCAGAGCCACCTGCAGCGACGCCTCTGTGCCCCACTCCCTTGTTTGCACGGCAGATTATGCTCGTGGCTTCCCGTGTGTCGGGTGAGGGAGCGGGCCTTTTGTCTGAGCGAGTCCGCCCGGGGCATCCCATCGCTGCGGCGCTAACGCCCATCACCGGGCTTACCTGGGCCAATATAAAACAGGTCCCCCAGATCACGGCTACAGGATGCGGTTCAGCCGCACAACCGACACACAACCAATATTGACCGACAGTAGCGGGAACAAACTGCCAATAAATCAGTGACCGATCCTTTCGGGCGTGGCTGTGGTCGGAGCTGGACGACCGCACCAATGGCACCAGCAACGTGGGAATGCAAGCAACAATAAACGCTGACAGCTGCTTGTCATCAGTTCAGACCCTCTCCGGTGTACAGGTCAGCAGCTAAAAACAACAAGCTAACAATTACTACTTTAAATCAACTGCTCAGCCACTGGTAACTCGCGTCAGCCTGTAAAAACCAGACCGTCTGCGTTAAATCCCCCGAGACATGGGAAGTGGCACAGTGGTTAATGGCGAACCTGTCCCTGCCCAGTCAAGGGCGTGCGTAGATCATCCGGCGGTGAAAGGGTGCTGCTGTTTTTAACTCCACCCGTGTGGTTTCAGGGCCTCCACCTGCCGTCTGCCGGGGCCCAGGGACTGACAGTGCTCGACAGAGTCACGTGCCCCAGCGCGGGTGTCCTTGGCACGTCGCGTTGGTTGGTTACAACGCTCCCTAGCCACCCAGCGGTGCTGAAGCCCCCTTCCGTGGGATACGGGCCGGAGTGAAGAAGCTGACACTGCCTAACGCGTCCCACTCTGCGCACACAGAAAACTTCAGGTAGATTAAGCGATACGCCCCTGCCATGGGCCGCCCTATGCGCGGGCAGGGCTGGCGGCGGCGCCGCCAAATCGGATCAGTTTCCGACACAGCCATCTCCTCTCGTGAAAGAGGACCCGACCCCCCGATCCAGGTAGAAAACTAAGTAGGTCACGTTGCCAGATTCGTCGAATGCTGAATGCTAGAGCGCTCAGCCGCGCTTTACGGGCTGTTATGACTCAATGACAGTATGCCGGTCTGTGGTAACACACTGCCCCCTACTGGGACGGCTGAGAGTTCTCGTTCAAATGGTGACAAAGGAACGATCATTAGGGATTCGGGGAATGCGTGTACCGTGTAAAAGGGGCAACGACAAAATTTAAAAAGCAGAATTTCCAGTTCCAGTCTTTACACTGTTAATTCAGTGCCTTCAATGCTGTTGTTTTTGTAGCAGAAATACCAGAATACCAGCACATTGGTAATGTCACTTAAGGCATGTAATGAAATGAGCACGTAATAATCCCTCAATATTTTTACAACAGAGACGAACCAGTAAAGGAGAGGTGTGTGGGAGGAGGCGTGCAGATATGTGTAACCAGGAGGACACTGTCTACTATATTTTCCATTTTGTGGTCAGTATTACTGTATTTTCTATACTATTTAGCTAAGCAAGAGAGATAAAAGTTTGTCCACTGACTGGTAAGGTGGATCACAGCCGGTGAAGACGATTGTGTCAGACAGACGCTCTCGGTGACCCGAGCACAAAGCTCTGTGCGTCTCCTGGAATTACGTTTACGCTAACACTGGGTTCTGCGTTCACTTTGCTTGTGCAGTACACGTCACATACAGCTGACGTTCAGATGTTTCCGCTAAATAATATGCATTTGTGCCTTAACGTCTTTTAAAAAATACAAAAATGTGAATTCTCAATATCTTTAACCATAGAAAGCTAACAGAGGACGCCTGATGACACAGGCTGCTGGTGACATTTAGTGAAGGGGATAGGGACGTCAGGCCCAGGGTAGCTCATTCGCGACACCCCTCCGCTCCAGAGGAGCTGGCCAATTAGGCAAGAGGAACCCAATCAGCGTGTGGGACACACTGTCCTGCACCCCGCTCCAATCGGACAAATGGTTCCTGCTGCCCGTCAGGGGGCCAGGGGCCGCCCCACAAAAACTGGGTCACGGCCTAATGCCAATTAACAAGCTGCGATGACGCAACCCGCTCGCCCTCTAACGAGGCCCAATCAGCACGCCGGGTCCCCCCCCAGAAAACAGGCGCCAAGTGAGGAGACGCGCTGTCTCTGCTTTCGTGAGGTCTAAGGTTTTCTCACTGTGAGGCGGTCATGGCCAAAGGCTTAACATCCCCGAGACACTTTCACACGGAAAGTAGTAAGTAACACAACCGCAGGCCTGTGGTACGCCCACTGCGGCACACAACGTACGACATGAGAGAGGAGAATCCTGTTGTTTCAGGCTGGATTACAATAGGCAGCTTGACGTCACATTGTGAGGAGAGATAAGTAAAGGGAACGTCTGAGGGAGGTGGAGAGGGCAAACTGCAGAGTTTCATTCAACCTTAATTCCACACACCCCCCCCCGCCTCCCACGCCTCCCAAGTTGGTCAGAGCATGTTGCGTTCACACAGCTGGCTGAGACAGCACTAAAACTCCCATTGTCTCTCTGTCAACAATTCTGTTTGCTTTCTCATTATCCCAGGGCTTTACTAACTCTGAGCTCACTCTCCATTTAGCTACGTGGTCCACAGAGTGATGTATGGCTCTTTAAAGCCAGGGGATCTTGATCTTTGGCAATTACCAACATGTTTTCTTTTGTTGTGGCAATCCCTGGTTTCTCTTGTCCTCCAGCCTAACAGCGCAAACGCAAACACTCGCAGAAAGACGGGGAGGCAGGCCGGGCAGGGCCGGGCCGGGTCCGAAGAGCCTGATGTCAGGGGGCGATCGCACGGGGCACCTCCCCCCGACAGCGTTTGGGTTGGGGGGTACGTCACGCATTCCTGTGGAGGAGGTGGGGTGGTAGACTCGGGTAAGGAAGACTGAAACCTATTTTTATTACCGCTTACAGTCATTAGGCCAACTGAGGATTCCCCCTTAGTGTATCCATTCGCATGTACCTCCCAACCATTAGCATTTGTTTAAGTTTGCTCCAAAGCCACCACGAGCAACAGTTATTAGGACTGCGGTAAAAAGATCATCATCTCATCCGCTAAGAGCGGTGGTGAGTGGTGAAACAAGTTATAAACGTTTCCCAGAAAGAGGCTTTGTTCACGTTCTGCGCCCTGCTGTTAAAATACGTCTTCTGCGATTTAGAGAGGAGTGGCGCTGCCAGGCGCTGAACTGAAGCAGAAACATACAGTGCCGTGGAATCTATCAGCTCCTCTCAACAAGACAGCATGCCAGGTTCACCTCCGCCCTTGGCAGGTGGAGAAGCGAGGCCCCTGAAACACATGGTCACACTGAGAGCTCAGCCCATACAGAGAGCTGTGCTGCGTCGGCAGAGGGGACGCAGCCTCCCATTGGACAGGCGCGGGGTTTCAGCCTCCCATTGGACAGGCCCGGGGGTTCAGCCTCCCATTGGACAGGCCCGGGGATTCAGCCTCCCATTGGACAGGCCCGGGGATCCAGCCTCCCATTGGACAGGCCCGGGGATCCAGCCTCCCATTGGACAGGCCTGGGGATCCAGCCTCTCTGGGACAGGCCCGGGGATCCAGCCTCTCTGGGACAGGCCCGGGGATCCAGCCTCTCTGGGACAGGCCCGGGGATTCAGCCTCCCATTGGACAGGCCCGGGGATCCAGCCTCTCTGGGACAGGCCCGGGGATTCAGAGAGACCAGTCATCAAACGGGGGGAGGAGAGCCTACACACAGGCCGGGCGCAGTACAGTGCCTGTACTGTGGAGAACACTGTGGAGAACACTGCCATCTACTGGCCGCTGGCACACGTGCTGCTCACCCAACAACGATTATTCACCCACCAAACAAACTGCTCATCTCATTCATCCAAAGCCAGGATCCACATTACGAGTATCTCTCAAAGAAAGTCCTGCTTTTAAAAACATTGCAAACAACGACACATCTAATCAGCCCCTCTGACAGACGGCATGGTGTCCATTTCCGCTAAACAAAAAGAAAAAATGATTTAAAAAAACGACAATCGAGGACAACCTCAAAGTCAAACTCCACACAAAAGACAAGCCTTGCGCTTTTCACAACAACATGTAAAAAGTGTTTTGAAGGCTGTGACGGGGGAACATTAGCCGTTACCGCTTCAGAAGGTTCTGGAAAGCAAACACGGCGGCAGACACGAAACGCGGGACACAATGAATCAGAAGGCTTTGAAGGGAGCGCCTTTATGCAACACCTGCACTAAATCTGTCGGCCATTGTCTTTGGGCCCCCGCTCCTGGGGGCGGGTTTGTAAAGAGCGCGGCGCGGCGCGGCGCTCTTGTCTGCTCTGAGGGCGAGCGTGCGCCCTGTTTGCTTTTGAGGTGTTCTCCAGCTTCTCTCATTGTTGGGCCCTCCGAGCGGGTCATTGTCTGCTGACACGAAACCTCCCCGGCACAGAGGAACAGAGACCCTGAAGCTCAGTCAGCCAGCGCGGAGGCTCGCGAGGGGGCCACGCCTACGCCGGTAACCACCGGCCCTAACCATTCCGTAATCCCTCAGTGGGAATGATAGACGAACCACAGACTCTTTTCAGCGGCTAAGTGTCTTTGCCCCCCCCTCCTCCAGCCGGCTAATTGAAGTAAATGCGTTTTTCCAGGTATTGCCACTTTTGTAGCCAGGAGACAAACGGAGAGGTCTGGGGGGTGGGGGTTGTGTGTCAGGGTTCAGTGGGTGCCGTGATTGGCCCTTTGGTATTCCTGTCACGACTGAAGGGGCCAAAAAGGCAGGGCCCCTGGCTGAACGCACAGCCTGTGGCAATAAGGTGGGAAAGATGAAAGGCAGCTGTAATGATCTCTCGCTGGAATCCATCCCAGTTGTTCTGGACATGTCTGGGCACAGTGAGAGACCTTTATTGACTGGTTGACTAATACCCTGATGCGTCGGAGAAGTGGATGGTATTGGCGCTGCAGCGCGCAGTGCTGTGAACTCCACTGAGAAGGCCGCAGCTCAAAACGCCTGCGCTGCAACGGAACGGCACCCGTCCAAAAAAACGGACCCGAACCACGTCGATCGCGCAGAGCAGCAGCGGGCCTGGGCTCAGCTGTTCACAGACATTCCAGAGAAACACTGCTCCGGATCCCCGTGCCAACGCTGTAATCCACCCTCCGCTCACGTTCCCGCCCACAACAGACAAGCACCAGTGTCGTCGGGAGAGCAATCATGGGGCTCTCTCTCGCCTGCTACCTTTCACCGACGCTAAATCTAATTAGCAGCTCCTTTGCTAGGTTTAGGCCCATTTTTATTTTAGAAAAATAAAAATATAGATATTGTCCATTTGTAGCTAAACCCACGGAGGCCGGATTAAAAGCGAGAGGAACCAAATCAGTGCAAACACACATGAATAAATAAAGGCCTTTCCCATGATGAGACCTGCCTGTTTCTCCTCTAATCTCCAGTGAGCCGACGCAGGCACCGCTCAGAGTGAGGGGCATGTATAATTCACTCAGCTCCTGTCTTAAACTCCCGTCTTAAACACTCCTCTGTCACCACCTTCACTGCCTCTTCTTCCTGCCTGCCGCCGCACTCTGGAAGGAGCCTCCTGCTGACCCCAGGGGGACCCCAGGGGGAGGGCCCCAGCCAGGCACCGACACCTCCAGTCTGATGCAGGGAACATGAACACACACACACACACACACACACACACACACACACACAAACACTCACACAAACACTCACACCCATACACACACACACACACACACACACACCCATACAAACACTCACACACACAGACACACACACACACCCATACACACATACACACACAGACAAACACTCACACACACAGACACACACACACACACACACACACACACACACCCATATACACACACACACACCCATACACACATACACACACAGACACAGACACACACACACACACAGTTTAACACACACACACACACAGTTTAACACACACACATACACAGTTTAACACACACACACACACACAGTTTAACACACACACATACACAGTTTAACACACGGTGTGTGGGGGAGAGAGACTGTGAGAACAGTGAAGCAGAGCTGTCCTGACCTGCACATTACAGCAGTCGTCTGTCAGCGCTCCTCATTTGCTTAAACAAACCGCAGTGGCACTTTACATGTGGACTTCATTCATTAGCAGAGTACTTGTAACCCGGCGTGTTTTGACATACCGCATTTCAGCACTTCCAATATTTACACAACCAAGGACCACCCAGAACGACACTCCCCCCCCTGCCCCACCACACTTTCCTCTAAATATATTTACAGCTTTGAATTTACATTAGAATTGTTTCTCACAGTGGGCTTATCTGTGACGCTTGCACACAGCAGAGAGCTGTCGGCTCTGCTCCTTGTTCTTGACATTGATCTATCCACAAACAGCACAGTGATCCGTCAGGCTCTGGGTGTTCCCAGCCCCACTGGATGATTGGCGACCAGCATACCTACTTGGACGGAATTCAAAGCAACCCAGAGTTCTGTCCTTGTGCACTCTGTGCAGGATGCTTGGCAAATAACTCCCGGGTTCGCGGGGTGCAAGGTGCACTGTTAACCTCGCCAAATACCCAGAGCTGCAGTGAGTGGGGTGGACAGCAGGGGGAGCTCTTAAATGTACAGCTCTTTGCACAGCTCCAATGGCACTGTGGAGCTGAAGGAGCGGGCCTTCACACCTTTCACGCCGGCTGGCAGCTTCTTCACTGGACTAGAGGCAGAGAGAAGCTCCGGCAGAGAGACACTCTCCTCCACTTGGCGCCCAGAGCCACAGCTCAGACCCAGTCTCGGATTTCACACTTGTCACACTCTCAAGAGCGCGACACAAAGCCAGGTATTCATGGAATTTCAACAGCAACATTTCTAAATAAGCTTCCTTAGCTCTGAGGAGATAAGAGGTCTGGTTCTTTTTTTTTTCTGCCATAAAGACTTCATTCAGTTTTCCTCTATTGATGACCGTGACCAGGACTGGAAATGAAACACTTCTATACTCTCAGCATTAGCATAGACGCTGACCATGATCTGAACTTCACAGAGCTGGCTGTTCCACGTCCTTAAAGCACCAGCATTGATATGGAAATGTTAGGTGCCTAATACAAGATCGATAACCTAAGGTGAAGCGTGGGGGTTTAATTAAGAATAGAGGGTAGATGGTATTCGAGTGGTAGTAGAGTGTATAGTGTTCCATTGAGATTAATGGTGGCTTCTTGGGAGACTGCATACTTTACAGAAAGGATCTGCTGTCCTCAGAATTTCGACTTGAGTAAATCACATTCCCTGTACTGCGTTTCGCGGGGTCGCTTGCCCTGAAAAACATGGTCGCCACACAGCCAAACGGCATCTCATCTGCACCCACACCAGCCCCCTATTTACCCCCCGGGCAACAAGCAGACACTAACGCCAGGGCCTCCCCCAACAGGAGTCGGGCTTCAGAGGGCCAGCCGGCTGCGGCGCGAATACTTCAGATAATCCCGGGTTCGAGAGAAAGCAGTAAATACTGCGCAGCGCCGCTCAGACAAATCTCCCCGAGACGTGAACTGCAGAGGCCCTTAACCGAAAGCACATGTTTCATCTGGAGAGGTTTACAAGGCTGTCGCTCCGCGTGACGCAGACCGAGCGGAACAGCGAGCCGTCCGTTGGCCTTCCAGACCGCAGTCAAAAGGGGACAGCAGGAGAGCGAGTCAAGGGGAGTTTAAAGTCACGTCGGGCCTATATCAGACATACCTGTCCGCTTTAATCCCATCCCTACCAGACACAGAATAATCCCATGCTTATGTAGTCACCTTTTATTTATAAAAATGTGGAAAAACGGGACGTGGCTTAGCTTAGCAGTGTGGGTTCATAGGACTTAGTGTGAAGGGATGCTTTCTCTCAACTGCCTTATGTCGACGTCGCTGTTTATTTACTCACACATACACACTCACACACACGCATACTAACACACAAACACTCACACACACACACACACACACTAACACACAAACGCACACACACACACACACGCACTAACACACACACACAACACCGATTGAAATACGGTCAGATCTTCTCATAATAGCCAGACACCTCCATGAACGTAAAAAAAAATCAACGTTTCTTAAAAACCCTCCTGATAAAACGCAGTGAAAGGTCGGCGCGCCCTAAAAGTTGTCCTTGTGCGGAAAAGCCTGACAGTGTGTCAAAAAGACATCACCAGACTGCTCCCAATGTTTGCACAGAATGGTGACAACTCTCTCCAACGACACAAACGGGTGACCAGATGGCTAAAACCACGGGAAACAGATTTTCTATGGAAATTTGGAAAAACGTCTCCTAGGTGTGTGGTTAACGTAAACCAGGGAACACTGAAAAATTAATGCAGCTCAATTATCCAGTGGCATTCAGGACCAAATTCAGATCGGCTTTCAATTTCAACTCAATCTCATGCAAATCTAAATATCTGCCCATTACAATTGTTCCAATCAGTGATGGGGAAAAAAACAGGATGAAACGCTTGTGGGCCTGAATTGAACCTTTAAACTTTTGTTTACAGAAAATCTACGAGAAACAAAATCAGAAGTCTGTTCATTTGCTGAGCTTGCCAAAGGCAATTAAAAAAAGCTGTCCGTCAAAACTCGAACTGTACAAAGATCGGTTTGTGCTGCAGGGTGAACAGTTGTGTTCTCCAGAGAAGAAACGGCTGCCCTGCTCTGTCCGAACTCCACTGGGCCGACACACACACTTTTCCCATGGCCTCTGTTCTTGCTGAAGAACTTAGCCAAAGAAGGGAAAACAAACTGCTGGTTTCCAATAGAGAGAGCTCTTCTGACATGCTGGGAAGCAGCCCCTGACACAGTAACAGGGCCCCCCGGGTAGCAGAGCTTAGCAGACAGCCAATTCCCACCTACCGTTCCCCCAGCAGGACTGATGCCCCATGTCCGGCCTACAACCACACCTCCAAATGGGCCCAAATCTGGCCACGCTACAAAATGTATTTGAGAAACTAAGCACCTTTTATAAAGTAAAAACATATTAAGGTCATATCCTATCCTTATCCTTGATCCTCGACGGACTATTCATACACAACACAAACACAAAACAAAACCATGCGCTTCATAAAGACGGCATCGTTCAATAAATAGCGGTTACCACAGCAACTTCCGCAACCTGCAGGTTCAGTGTGCCTGCATCTGTCAGTTCTCCATATCACGGGCTCTCTAAAGTCTCCAGGCCGCCCAGCATAGATTACATTAAAAACATTTAAAAGTGTTGAAGACGAGGAGCTGATGATGGTTAGAGCGAATGGAAGACGCTTTGGCCGGAATGATAACAATAACCCCACTCGACCAAAGTTCAACCAATTCCTGTTGGGATTCCTTGCCTTAATGTGAATGACCCTGTGACCTTACTGTTTTGCACGACACACAAGCCCACGTCAGATGCAGACACTTCCATGCAGCATGAGAACGCAGGCGGGCCTCGAGCTGCTTTTACAGGAAGAGACGAGAGACAGCTGTGCTCAGCGCTGGGCCTGGACGTCTGGACGTCTGCACAGCCCCCGTGTCTCACCGGACCTGTGGCTGCAACTACAGACGCTTCACACTAAACAACATACTGTATATACACACACACACACGTTACAAAGTATCGAGGATTTCTTTACTAGGAATGCTGAGATTTGTACCTTCTCAAGAGAGATTATCTATCGTAGATCTAATATTTGGTTCGTTTTGCCTAGGCGGTATTTATGGTATGACCAAGTGATTTATTCAGGGTTGTAAATGTGATTTATAACGGAAAGCCAAAACCCCGTCCAACAGCAGTGTCAGATGAGACGAGGAATGAGGAGAGTGCCATTTCCCCAACAACCAATAAATTCAGAAGTTCCAGTGATGTGTGACCATCATATCGTCAAATACGAGGTCAAGTGCTTAGCTGGAATATGCAATAACAAGTGCATATACGCAAAACCGCTTAATGAGCCAATTACGTAAACGGTCCTTCAGTGTGGCTTTGTCAAAAATCATCGCTCTGATTCCATACATGAAAGCAAAGCCGGAAAAAACACTGGACATTCATTACAGCAAGTAGTCTCTCCAACAATGCTTAGAAAATACTTACGCTGACACAGAATAACAGCATTAAAAAAAAACCGGGGATGGCGGCGGCATTACCGCTGAAAGACATCTGAGTGACGCTAATGCACTTAGCCTTCAGCTCAGCCCCTACTGAGAAATGCCCACTTTGATCCCAAACAACTCACTGGGAGATTTACAAAGACAATTAAAGATGAGAAGAAACTTCAAATGTCCATGCCCAGATCCGCCTGCTTACAAGACGACGAAGGCTGATTACGCGTCTAATTCTTGGAAATCCGGTTTTATTGTCTGACGGGCCCCAAAACTGTGGCCCAAGCCAAGATCTGGCAGTTGTGAGTACAGACAGATTGCAGGAGACGTTCAGCACTCTAATATGATCAAACCAGACCCGATTACAGCCAAAGCTGCTTTCTCACAGGAATCTGGACTGGAGCAGAAAAGCCTGCCCACCAGGGGTTAACTGGGAATATTATAGTGGATTGAACCTCCCGTAGAGCAGGCAGGTGCGAGGGGAGGCGTGTGTATATCTGTCTAATAAACTAGTGAATACCTCATACGGGGTTTCAATCTATGCGCGTTGGACCAGTAAGGGACTAATAACTGTACCCCCCCCCCCCCCTCTCCAAATCAAAGCCTACTGGTTATGACATCTGGTTAAATTTTAGGAACTGTGACTTTTTACACCGTAAAAAAAACGATTGACCACACAGCAGGGACCAATACAACTTTAGCTTTTGGACGGTTAACTGTCAATAACCTGTTAACAGCGTTACTATGAAACCGGTTCATTATTACAGCTCTTATTCTAAAGATATTGCTAATGAATCAGAAAACTCTCACAGCGACCTGTGGCACAGAACATTCACCATCATAAGTTAACATGAACATAGGTAAACAGAAATTTGAAAAAACAGAGGATCGAATGAAAAAATGTTTAGCGTAGGAGGAAATGGTACAGAATTTGAAATATTAAACTTGTGAACATCAGTGTGGTGAACTCATTAAATCCTTTGACATTTATACTACTGGTGCTAACTTTAACATTACAGCCTTCAACTTTATGCCAAAGTACAGGATGATTAAACCAAACAGCCGTTAACATCACTTAAGTTCTTCTTCAGTGAGCAGAACAGAAACACTAACGATTCAATGAGCACAGTGTAGATTTGTTTTTAATTCATTAGCGAAGCGCTAAGATTAGTAACATATGGTCATCACGTCTCCTTTTTTTTTTTATGTGTATCTTTGTCTGCACTTGAATCTGTAAATGACAGATTAATAGCTTAATTCCCTGGCTAATTCAGCCGATAAGCGTTTGTCTACAGAGCTGAAGCCAGGTCCAGTAGGAAGCCATGACGGACGTATTAAAAATAATGTGGATTTGGCCATTAGCACCTTTAATAAGAGATTATTCCTCTCCTGTGACGCCAAAACAGACCTCCCCATCCCAGTCAATTCTAAAAGAAACTGCCGCGCCCCCCCCGCCGCCCCCCTAGCCCCCCCACCCCGGCCCGCCCCCCCCCCGGCCCCGCCCCCAAAAACCCCCCCCCCCACACACACCCCCCCCCCCGGCCCCCCCCCGGGGGGGGGCGGGCCGGGGGGCGGCGCTGGGCGATGGTACTCACAATGGTGTCACACCAGAACTCAGCCACCTCCCC
>JAOYSI010054475.1:0-22082 GCA_025775065.1 Hiodon alosoides
TATCTCAAAGTGATTTTTAGCATTGCATTGGGAGCATGTGTATATATCTCAAAGTGATTTTTAGCATTGCATTGGGAACATTTATATATCTCAAAGTGATTTTTAGCATTGCACTGGGAGCATGTGTATATATCTCAAAGTGATTTTTAGCATTGCATTGGGAACATTTACATATCTCAAAGTGATTTTTAGCATTGCATTGGAAGCGTGTTTACAGGGGGAAAGTCTTAGTCCCTCCACTGGCGATCCGCTATAACTGCACTCAGTTTCATATTCTCCATTATAGGCTTTGTTAAACAGTTGGAATCAAATAAAAACCTCAGTTCTGCCTGTTTGCCATGATACTTAATCTGTTCCGGGGTAATAAGCAGATCCTGGTTTGCCCGGTGAAGGGTTCAAGGTGACGCTATACAATTAGATGGTGTATGCTATCAAAGGTTCATTGATTTGCATCCCTTTTATATTATTTATGCAACAGTAAATCCTTGTGACTGAGAGCCTGTTGCTGTCCCAGCATCTAGTGAGACAGGCAAGTTAAATTAACTTGATGATTTAAAGTGTTCATTTTTTCACGTACGGATAGCTGCCCCTGAAGTTCCGTATTTCAGTGTGTGGCTGTCTTAATCTCTTTAGTAAATGTCAGAAATTGCAGACCACTTCAACACATCTTCAAACTTTCCAGATTGCCGATTGGCTCGATACCACCTTCAGGCGTTCACCATCACAACAGGAAAATCGCGGAATGCTAAACGGGTTCAAGTATGCGTCGCTGTGACCAATTACAAGGTTGCGGACACATTTAAATGCATCGGAGGGGATGGGAGGGATTAATTGAACGGACGCGGTGTCCTGCTCTTCTCATGAGAACATTAGATCTCATTTCTCAGCCTCAGGTTAATCACCAGGCACCTCACGCTGTTGTTCCGGTTACATCATAATTAGCACTGCAGGGAGAGCAAATTAGAGTTTATGAAACGGTGTTCCTATCTCTTCTTCCCCGGGCGCCAGATGTTTTTAGGATTGATTTAATTCATCTCTTGACAGCTGTGCAAATGACCTTCTCCCCAGAGTCACCTGTGTCGGAGGAATTGAGCAGGACACGGTTGATCTGGCTTCCTTGGCTAACCCTAAAAGCAGGTAGATTAAGAAATGAATGACCTTGTTTGTGAAAATGTTCCTGCACACAAGCATCAGTCAAATGATACAGGGGGATCTTTAAGTTGCCTGAAAAAGCAATCCAGTCGAAGTGGGGTTTGCGCTTTATCTCCTCTTCTCACCGGCTGCAAAGATCTATTTTTATTTTTAAGGAAAAATACTGAACGTAGCATTTGATTACAATTTCAAATAAAAGGTTTGTTAACGATGACGTATAGTGTGTTTAGACCAGTGGAGCCCAACCCCCAGTTCTTGAGATGGGCAGGTTGTCAAACTGCACCTCAACCAGCACCCGGGTGTGAAAAGTTGGGATCTGGTGGGGGAGGTTGGGTCAAGTTTGAGACGATGGTTTCTGATTGGGGAAGGGCTCACAGGAAACACACTTCCACCATAGACTTGTGACTGTCAAAGCAAAACACTTCCATGAAAATATTTCTAAAAGCTAGAAAATACAAGAGACATCTGTTTCAGGAATATTAAAATGAAGGGGGGATAACGTGAAATATCAGTGCATATAGTTAAACTACTGCATATAAATGTTCTATGATTTTTTATTATAAACTTTCTCAAGGTTTTTTTATTTGGTTTTTATTATAAAGTGTAAAAAAATACTGTTATAGCCATCCACTGTAATGTAATGGAAACATCCGTACTAAGTTTTCAAAAGCTTTGCATTTACTGATCAGACGTTATGGTTATAATGTTCATGACTCACGAAAAATGTGATTTGTCAGTAAATCTTTCTGGGTGAAGATATTAGATCATTTAGTCAGCAAAAACCGCAAGGGAAAAAAAAAAATCTGAAATATTTTGACTGAATTGGTGTAAGCCCCTTACAGCTGTTAGTCTTTTTGGATAAGTCTGTGCCAACTGTGCAAACCAGACTGTTGCCCATTCGTCAAAGCTCATTTTCTATCAGGTCTCTCAGGTTGGTATGGAAATAAATTTTAATGCATGCCCATAGATCGTTAGGATTCAAGTCAAGATCGGGCCCATCCCTTTTTCATAATTAAGCCGCTCGAGCAAACTCTTAGTCTTGTGTTGGGTCATTGTCCAGCAGAACGGTGACTCTGACTGTTCCTCCAGGACGTGTTTTGACTTTACTCCTCCATCAACTTCCCTCTCTGCTGAAATGTTTCCCAGTCCTGGTGAAGATCACAGGACGCTGCTACCACCATGTTGACAACAGGAATGCTGTTAACTGGGCAATGTGTTGTGTTCGGCGTGATAAATCATTACGATTCCTTTCGAAAACCCCATAAAAAAATACGAGATGTTGACTTTTTTTCTTCTTGAGGAATGGCTTGTTTATTTCAGCTCTGTCAAAAAGGCCAGCTGGGTTATTGCTGAAAGATTCAAATTTACTGACATAAGAGTTGTTGAACTCTCAGTCTCCGTCTCTTAAAGGCTCAGTGTGAGTAACAGCCTGATCCAGGCAGTGCCTGGGTGACATGGTACAGCTACTCTTAATGATGGACTTTACTGTGCTCAAAGGTTTCAGTGGTTTCTGCAACTGCACTGCTGTGTTGTTTTGCAAGCCCCTCGGTCTTCATCGTTGAATGTTTGTTGGCAATTCATTATCGGACAGAGGGATCTTACTAATTTATTCTGAAAGCATGTGAACCAGTATTACTGCTTTAGATTTGTTATACTGGCTTTAGCCCAGAGATCTGCCAGGGGGTAAATGCACTTTAGTAGATTCATATCATCAATGAATAAAATCTCTCATGTATAATTTCACAGGGAAGGTAAGCCACTAAATTAGAAGATGGAATGTAATGCTTTGTGTCGCTGTAATGTGCAAAATACAAAGTCTACACTCATACAAAGTACTATATAATGTATTTCCATAATATATACATGAGTATAATATATACACACACACACACAGTATACATACAGTCTTTCCCATGTTTTAACTGTTTAAATAATAGCCATTTCAGACAATTAACCCTAAACGGTTACCCATTACTGGCTTAATAGGGAAGTCCACATACTAATCCAGGGGCGGGAAAAAGGGTCAAATCCCAGTAAACGGTGCAATGCAGATTATCCAAGAAACACCAGTAAACAGGGCAATGTGGAGAATCCCAGAAACACCAGTAAACACGGCAATGCGGAGAATCCCAGAAACACCAGTAAACGGGGCAATGTGGAGAATCCCAGAAACACCAGTAAACACGGCAATGTGGAGAATCCCAGAAACACCAGTAAACACGGCAATGTGGAGAATCCCAGACTCATTACACAAAGGGGTACGCCCAGGTCAACCCACAATAGATCAGTACACATAACCGCTCCGATAAAAGGTTTAACAAGGCTTAACAAGGGACCAATCAGCTCAGTCAACACGGTGGACAGGGAACAACTAGGGCGGACAAAACTAAAATTCAGGGGATAGTGACCTACTGGGGACCTACTGGGGACCTATCCAGAGAGGGCATGACACTCGCACCCCTTCAGCTGACACAGTGGACACTTTAAAAGTGCATGGACAGAGTATGGTTTGATTAGTGCAACCACAATTAGGTGTGTAAGGAGGTCCTGGCTGAGGGCGTGGCTATTGCCTGCGTGCCACAGTAAGTTTAAAGTTGTACAAAATAACTGACTCTTTCATTTTCATACATATATTTGTATATTGCATATACAAACAGTACTGTGTGAACAAGTCTTGGGCACAAATGTAGTCTTTCAAGTATATTTTTTTGTCTTCTGCTTTATTATGTCAGTATAAAAAAAAATTGTTTTAGATGTCCAAACATTCATTTTCTGAAAGAAGAACAAGCAATTCTGCCACAGATGGTATGGTCTCCACAGAGCCCTGATCTCAACGTCATCGAGGCTGTCTGTGATTACCTGGACCGACAGAAGCAAGGCAGACAGCCAAAGTCTGTAGAGGTACTGAGGCAAGTTCTCCAAGATGCTCGGAACAATCAACCTGCCGATTGTCCAATAAAACTCCACAACAGTATACCTAACAGAATTGATGCAGTTTTAAAGGCAAAGGGTGGTCAACAAATATTCCCTCCTTCATTATAATTTTGTTTTTGTTTCATTTATTTTTAAATTTTGTAATGTTTTAATTTATTTATTATTGTTTTATATTTATAAACTTTGCATTTCATTATTTTTGAAAGCATCTTCACTTTACAGAATTGTATTTTATATGTGCCTAAGACTACATATTAGAGATACAGACAAATACACACAGAAACAAGGATGATATAAAAACCATTTACGAGACTATAAATCTGCCGAAAGTGCCCGTTATCTTCAAGCGACACAGCTGATTGGTTCAATCCAACAGACGGTGTTGGCCAATGAACAGCTGAGAGAGAGCTAATTAGGGAAAATGGTCTTAGCGGTTGGGAGCAGAAAAATAAAATAAATCCTCATTTGGCCCAGAGTGGCGGGGATGACTTAATGCCAAGCAGAGTTTGGAAGCGTTGTCTTTGATCCCTGGGCTTTGAGACAAACCGCTGACAATTTGACCACATGGTCTGAATCAGATTCAGTATCATAGCGCCCAGGCTGTTTACTTATTAAATCTTGTTTACATAATTAGAGATATCAAAGGCTTCAATAAGATGCAGTGATGTGGCTGCAGCTCATTTTGCACATGAAAGCTCCCTTCAAATTATTATTGCACTGGAGTTACTTACTCGGTAATAAAATGGAAAACGATGAAATTCAAAATACAGGTCAATATAATTGGAATTGCCATTGGTTCAGATACGAAAGAAGAACAGTGCTACATTTATGTTTATCTTTAAGATAAGAGTTTCAGTTTTTTTTTTTTCTTTTTCTTTTTACTATTCAATAACGGACTGCGTTTGTGCTCAGTCTGATCACTCTGGATTTCTCCGTGTATCAAACGAAGGTCGTCATGTGCTGTTTATGCAGTGGTGAAAACAGACATTTGGTGAGATTAATAGCCCAGTCGGCTGGGTCCAAAGAAACAGGTGTCTCTTAGCTCTCTTAATTCAATTAAAAATGGTAAACACCAAACAAAAACAAGCATAATTAGCGATCAGCCTTGATAAGCCATCCACCTCGGTGATTTTCAGCATTTTCAGCTTTTCAGACTGCATGACACAATTTTAGTTTCAAATTAAACTACAAAGATTGGAGAAATACTGACTTTCAGTGCTTAAACAGAACCTGAAGTGTAGATTTCAGTCACAAACTGAAGAAGAATTAATTGTCACCATTGTATGTGAAAAGTTATTGTATTTATTAATGTACCATGAACAGAATGGACATTGGCCGAAGCAAGCCATTGTTATTTTTACTATTTTTGTCATTGGTCGATGTGTTGAGTGACATAATTAATGGGCAGGGATTATTCGTCTGTATGTCTGTGGGAGTGACCCATGTGAAAATGCATCCTGGCTTTTGTCAGGACAGACAAAAGAACGGCATGCATTTGAAAGCTCTGTATTTTACACACGATATCGTAAAAAAAAAATATGCATCACAGCCATCCTACTGGGTCAATTTCAGCAGAATTAGCAATTCAAGAATATCGCAGCCCATCTTGAGAATTATGCAAACAGGGTGTGAAGTGAAAAAGGAAACGTGCTGGAATACGTTGCCTAATTAAAGGGATATTATGTTTAACAAGCTCTTTATTCCTCTTTCCTCCTCGCAGAAATTCAAAGTCCTCTCCCTTTAAGCAGGTTCTCTTTGTAAATCACTCAGTATTGATCTAGCTAAATAATTTATACTTTTTTCAAAATCCTAGCGTGGCCTTATGAAGACAGCTACTGAATCATAATTTTAAGCACTTTGCTCCAGTAAAAGTCCACCTCATAAGAACTGTATGACACTGAAACGGCACCCAAGGGTCCCCTCAATAGAGCCGCTGATTTAGTTTTGATTCTTCACACACTAAGCTGCAACCAAATCTTTGAACTGAACCTGATGCAGATGGCCCGTAGTGCAAAGTAAAGAAAGTCAAACATCGTTTCTCTTTCCCCCGGAGAAAATCCGCAGAGGTTAGATGGATTCAGATTCAGACATCAGATGTGTTGAGAAGGAGAGTTCTGCAGTCTGAAACTATGCCATGTTTTCACTGTTTTTTCCCCTGTACTCTTTATACTGGTGTCTTTATAATGGAGTCTTAAGCACCATTCTCTGGCAGCTTCAAGCCAATACTCACTGAACAGAATGGTAATATATGTAAATGTGTGTTAATATGGAATAATTAAGTTCTTGACTTAATTAGTGACTAAGGTTATTGTGCAACCTAAAAGAGGGAACGTTTTTCACCAGTAAGCAGTGGGTCACTTACTTCCTCTGAAAAAAAAATTATGGGCTGCCTAATTTTTCTACAGACTTTTCTACATTATTTTGTATTATTTTTTCATTATTATAAGAACTTGTTGGGTTGAGTCTACAGAAGTTTCATCACCTTTTTTTAAATTTCATTTTTTGATTTGGTGATCATCTTAGCAGTGCTTCACCCTGAAGGCAAAACAAAGTGAATTTTAAAGCGGAATTAAACTTTAAAATCTGAATGCAACTTTTTTATCTTCACGACCGCGTGTATCCTCTCCCCTTCTTCGGTAGCACTCCAGTTTCGCACATAGCGGGTATTGTTCTTGGTAGGATTGGCTTTGCAAAGCAAAATATCTACAGTTTTTCTACTGAATATCAACTTACCAATGGCAACATGCGTTTCTGGCACCCTGCTTGAATATCAGCTCATTGGACTCTTTATAATACCATAACCTCTTGGCTGATCCAAAAAAGATGATATGCAAGATTAGACTTTTCTTTTCCAAACATACACTTATTATTGCATATGACTATTTTTTATCCCCAGTTTGCAAGTATTTTGTAGCTTGTAGTGTGGTTCCGTATAACACCAGCTGTTCATTTGCGACTGAATTATCTTAGTGCAGACCAAAAAAGGTAATTTTTACAATGCTCAGTCCTCAGATTTCTGCTTACATTACTACCAATTAAGGTTATTGTCACGAGCCATTTACTGCAACAGAGGGGGGATTCCAGGATGCAAACCAACTGGGGCACAGCATCCCAAAATGTGTCTGAGATCCATTCCAGCGTGCTAATGGAGGGGATTGATGCGCTGGCCAATTTCTGCAAGCCGTTTCCCTATCTGAAGAGCTGCTCCCTATCTGTGCCGGTCTTCCATACTGGCGTTGAACACATTAGCTGCATTCACTTCAACTTAAAACATGACCCCAACCATCAATTAAATTAAAAAATCTAACGTTTACACCTATCATGTATTACTTAAATCATTGAATCGTTATAAACATTTTTGTTCACTTCACATCAAGTAAGCAATGTAGACAATGATCCTGAGCTGGGACCAAATCCAAACTTTAGCCACTTTCCAATCGCACTGTACATCACTGCATTTAACAGCGCTTTACATAGCTGTGCATAATCGCACTGTACATCCCTGCATTTAACAGCGCTTTACATAGCTGTGCATAATCGCACTGTACATCACTGCATTTAACAGCGCTTTACATAGCTGTGCATAATCGCACTGTATATCCCTGCATTTAACAGCGCTTTACATAGCTGTGCATAATCGCACTGTACATCACTGCATTTAACAACGCTTTACATAGCTGTGCATAATCGCACTGTACATCCATGCATTTAACAGCGCTTTACATAACTGCATTTAAGAGCACTGTACATTTAATAGTTTTATTTTGATTAGAAGAATTAAGATGCTCATGAAAAAATAAAACTCTGTTAAAAGATATTTTATTCAAGCAATTAGCGGGTTGTCAATTTTTTTTTTCCCATTCTCTGGAGCCGTTTGGATTTGTATTAAAAAGGATGTCTCATCTTCAAGACATTTCCTGAAATAAAGCATAACACTTTTTGTGTACACACAATCATAGATGGGCATTTTACACGTCTATTTATTAATTAGATTACTATCAGGCTCAAATTAAGTAGAATCTGCATTCTTAATACCTAATCTTCCCATTTAATTTACATTTTTTATCACATGCAAATTGCTTGGAGATAAGATTTCTTCTTACTTTTACTACAAATGATTTTAGACATGCACTATGGGTAATTTGGGTAATGTCAGCTACAGTGCATTTGAGCTACAGGCCATGTTGACGTGACACTGTGGACGCACTCGAAGCAGGTCATCTCCAAGCCAATTGTCTTGAAGCGGGATCATCTCAAAGCGGGCATGCTGACACGATGAAGTCTCTCGAAGTGGATCATCTCAAAGCGGGCATGCTGACACGATGAAGTCTCTCGAAGTGGATCATCTCAAAGCGGGCATGATGACACGATGAAGTCTCTCAAAGTGGATCATCTCAAGCGGGCATGCTGACACGATGAAGTCTCTCGGAGTGGATCATCTCAAAGCGGGCATGCTGACACGATGAATTCTCTCGAAGTGGATCATCTCAAGCGGGCATGCTGACTCGATGAAGTCTCTCGAAGTGGATCATCTCAAAGCGGGCATGCTGACACGATGAAGTCTCTCGGAGTGGATCATCTCAACGCAAATCGTTCCATCTCTCACACTCTTTCGTCCAGCTCTGCGGATTTTCCTTGGGGTTCTGTTTGCAGCACTAGCGGAGGATCTGTTCTTTTCGCAGCGGAACTACCTGTGGATTCCAGAGTAAGACCAGGATGCAGTGCAGCATGGGAACATGTGAACGCTGTAAACTCTCGATGCTGCCAAACTTCTCAGCAGAATAATGTCGAATCATTATACACATGCCCCCAGATGTCATTGCGTAGTTTCTCTCTCTCTCTCTCTCTCTCTCTCTCTCTCTCTCATAAATGGCGTTCTACTGAAAAACAATGCTGTTGTCAGAAGAACTTTCAAGATTGTTGAGTGAGAACAAGTTGTAAAAGCCGCAGGTGCCAGCATGGTTAACCTCCGGTTTTGCAACTATTATGATTTAATAAGAAAAAATTATGAAGGACATGACTATATTTGTATTGAGCGGATTGTGTTACCCAATGCCTTTCAAGGCATCGCATTTATTGAGATGAATGGGACATGTCAATATCAATTATTTACATTATATAAAAAATATTTTTAAAGCCAAATAAAGCTTTTTTTTTTATTGTCTTTCGAGACCCTTTACATAAACGACTTGGTACGCTGAAGAAAACCTCATTGAGATTCCCAGAGAATCTGACCTTGAGATGTTAATCTAAACACAGACATTTATCTCTGCCTAGTCACCAGTTTAGCTTCTGTCTTCTGATCAAACACAGAGAAAAGCCAGGCATCCGTCACTACTGCAGAGTCATACAAATTCCATTTGTGGAGGGCGATCTCTGAGCAGTGTTTCTTTATAAACCTTTAAAGCTTTGCAAAGCGTGTGAGGAAGGGAGGGAGACCAAAGGAATCTGATTGAGAGAGGAAGAGTGGTGGTAGCTGACTTTGTGAAATACTATTCGCTCAGCTTTGATCCACAGGGTCTGTTGCCTGTCAGTGTAATGCTGGAGTTTTAGGCTCCTCAATTAATTCAATGTTGAAAAGAAAGCGTCACTTGTGTGTGATTATATTTAAAGCAAACAATGAAAACAAATGTCCTATTCAAAACCTTTTCTTTTTCTCTCCAGTTTTCTTTGTTTTTCCACGCTCCATTTTTGTTATTGATCTGCTGGTTAAGCATTGCTCCATAAACCCAGACCCAGAAAACCATTAAGTGGGGTCAGCAGTGTTCACTGGTCCGTTGACTTAGGACATGTAATGCCAGGTGACAGCCAGAGGTTTTTTTTTTGTCTGTCCTTAAAATCTGAATCTCCTGACACTTTGTGATGTAGTCAAATCTAATTATCCAAACCAATCGATATATCCTGTGGATCCATTAGATAAGAACCATGCAAAACAACACCAGTACTTTTTTTCCAGAAAAGAATTGTGTCGCTGACAAAAATTTGGTTGTGTGTCGATATATAACAACCCAGTGCACGTTGAGATTCTGTCCCACCTGGACCACTGTTTTTAGCATGCATCCCCTAACCATCCAACTGAAGCGATCCCTTCAGAGCTACAACAAGGTCCTGCCTCTCCTCACTGGGCTCACGTTGAATGGATTTCAACTTCTGAAATGTAGGATGTTTGATGAACCCAACACCACCTTCATGGTCATCAGCTTTGTCTCCCTGGACCGCATGCAGTTCACTCCTACCCTGACAGCACGCCCCACACAGTGCCATGTCTGTCCCCTTGCTGGGTAAAAGTGTTGTCCTGCTCTAGGACACCAGCCAAATGATTTGCGTTCTCCCTTCACAGTTTGAAAACGTACTCATTTAAATTTCACCTTGGTGCCCCAGAACTTTGCTTTGTCCTGAAACACTGCGGATGCAGTGAAACTCAAACTCAGACGAAGTACTATGACGTTTGAGAGATTTTCAGATGCAGGAGGACTCCAGTTTGGGTGGGACTTTGTAATCAGTTCATTTTTCCCAGCAACCTCTGCTTCGTTTGCTGTGCTCTGTCAGATTGTTGTGGTAAAATTGTAACAGAGATTCACATGCAAATTATCTGGCTTCTATTTTTTAATTATCTTCTTCGTTCAATATTAGCTAGATTATATTCAAAATCCAGAACAATATTGACAGAGGCATTTACATTCTGGTGCCTGTCTATAATTAATTTAGTTGTAATTAATCCATTAAGACAATGAATGGAGTGTTTTGGATCATGTGGGCTTCCATTGCGTGTGCACTATTATAAACGTCGTTGTGTCTGTCAGCAGTCCAGTCAATACTCATTGCTGGCCAGCTGAGTCTAATCTTACTGCAAATCAGTCATCTTCCATCTGACTAAATTAGCCGGGCCAAATTCCATTTCCACACCATAATTCCCCAAATTACATGTCATTCTCAAAGTTCCCCACTGTCTTTCTATTGTTATGTTTCTAATCACATTTTCCAGGCAGGCCAGCCCCTTTGCTCCGTCGAATCCCAAAACACAACATCTCATTGTTCTGGTCCTGTTTGGCTTATCGGAGTGAAATAAAAGCAATCTTCTCATACATGTTGAGCCAAAAGGGCAAACACGAATGCTTTGTAAATATACAATTATTCAGCGTTAATAACCACGCGGATGTCAGCTATCTGTTTGTTTTAAGCATTTACTTTCAATGCTATAATTTACCCGAACACAAATCCTCTTTTAGCTGTCAGATCCGGTATAACTGGTTTTATAGGGCAGCGTGTGTTCTTTAACAGTAAATAACCATACACATACAGCAGCCATGCCACATGACTTAAAAACGAATCTGTTGACTGTGTCTCTCTTGTCACCACTCAAAACAAAGCTGTCATGTACGGAGTATCTATCCTGTGAGAAAATCTGTGCTGGAATTTACCCCAGAGGAATAACCTGGAAAGTCAGTACAGAGTACAGCGTTATTGTTCATTTTTATTTAACGACCATCATAATATATTTGCCCAATCTGCTCTAGTCCTAAATAATAAAAACTTTCGCAAAATATCTTTTCCCTATCTTTTTGGGTTAGGGATTTCAGTGCCTATACAAAGCGAATAATTGTACAGTTCTCAGTGGGTGGCGAGCCTGAGGTGTGCAAGTAACAAAGACCTAGCGTTTCCATTCAGCCCACTAACACATACATATTCCTGTCGAGCTGAATAAGAAAAAACAAATGCAAATCAATCAAATGTGTGATGCGGAAATAAACTCATTGAGTACAGTACAATTTATGAATTTGACATTATCGTGTATGTGAATCTAATGCCACAACTTGTTTGCAAACTGTCTAAAACATACGTTATTATTGCATGACAGCTGGGTGAATACGTCTATGGATGACCATGTGACCTTAGACGTGCCGTAATCTTTAAAGGGCCTAAGTCCGCACTGCTGGGTTATTTAACCGATGCAATACGGGACAAACGCTTTCCATAACCTGCATTGAATTCCATAATTTGACCAATCCTGGCTCCTGATTTCTCCAACTTGTAAACCATATTAAAACCAATCTTTCTTCAGGGTGTTTGAGTACATTATTACTGGCAGCTTAAGCTATGTG
Source organism: Hiodon alosoides (assembly GCA_025775065.1). Classification (NCBI taxonomy): domain Eukaryota; kingdom Metazoa; phylum Chordata; class Actinopteri; order Hiodontiformes; family Hiodontidae; genus Hiodon; species Hiodon alosoides. The sequence continues at coordinate 12,189 of JAOYSI010054475.1, forward strand.
TCCTCTGTTCCCATAAAGAGTCTCTTTTATGGCTGTGCCATTGCAGAGAAACAGCCCTCTTGTGTGCCACAGTTTAGCCAAAGTGCGAAGCCAATCCGAATGTTTTGCCTATGGGCCGGTTCTGCAGAGCGGGTTTTAAGGGCTTTTCGCCTTACAAACAGGGAACTTGAGGAGTGTATTCGTGTCTTCAAGCTATTGTACTCATTTATCTGAGTGAAAGGGTGCAGGGTGAGGATGCAAATATCCTGGCTTTTACCTGCAAAAAATATATAGTCAGACATCTTGTGCTAGTAGCTGACCCAATCACGTGTTTTGAACACTGGTCACGTGACCAGGTGTTTCACCTTTACTCACGCGTTGTAATAACTGCCCTAGTTTAAAACATGTTGGAATGTTGTTGTGTTACTCGTGTAAATTGATTCACGCGGGTTCAGGAACCACAGCCTGACCACGTATGCTTTCATAAAATGTGTTTGAAAACCCGATGTTGTCAAAATCTCACTTTACAGGATATGTCAGTGGTGTGACGGCAGATATCACCTAATCAACCAATCAGACGAGATAGCCAATGCCGTGGTTACTCTGTCATGACCATGTGGTAACGGCGGTAACTGCGCGGTTATTTTTTCGAAGCACTTCTGATCATACACATTTCGAACAAAAGCACATCCATCATTGGATAAATCATTTCTTAGGACCAGCTGTCAGAGTAATATTAGCAGTGTCACAAAGAGACCGAAACACTTCCATGTTATTACTAAATGTTTTTTTTTTTTTTTAATCAATGCCAGCTGTGAATAAATTCAGGCAGTTTTGTTTCCCGAGTGAGAGCTGGAAGTGTGAATAAAATTTGGTACGGGTTTTTTTTCGCCACACTGCATGAGCCCAGTACGACCTGTTTGCCATTAATATCATGGCATAGAACCAAACTGGGTCTGGAACCCAGGAGTTGCAAACCAACTCCATCTCTGTTTAATGGAAGTGGAACAGCTGGTCTCATGCTTCCTTCCAGAACCTGCTGTAAATGCTTGATTGAGTTCTGCTCATCCCATGGTCACTGAAAAGACTATCACATCTGGATGACATCGGCTTTAATACGGGATGATGATGATGTTCATGGAGTACTATCAAGTAAAGTTTGACATATCAATCTTGCCTTCTAAGGCTCTCCAATCACAAACTAGGGTGAATAGGGTTTTTTTTTGGTAAATCCGCATCAAACCCGCACAGGACTTCCAAAACCCTTCCCTATTTCTAACCAAGCACTCGGGCTGTAGAGTTCATTAGGTTGGTGCCAAATGGGCACGCTTCTCATTTTGTTGAGACTTGGGTGAAGGATGATTGATCTGATCGTATCACACCTTGTCTCCACGGCTCGCTGGTCCACAGTCTGCACATTTTGCACCACTGGCCGTGCAAGTGTGGCGGAACTCGTGGATGAGTCCAATGTCCACTTTGCTACGGACAGCTACTTGGCACCATATCACTTCCTGAGTCGAAAACAGGAGCACCATTGGTTCTTTGAGCTATGGATCCCCACCACCGCTGTAGTTAAACTAGGGATTCCCACCACTGTAGTTACACTAGGGATTCCCACCACTGTAGTTACACTAGGGATTTCCACCACTGTAGTTAAGCTAGGGATTTCCACCACTGTAGTTAACAAGGGATCTCCACCACTGTAGTTAACAAGGGATCTCCACCACTGTAGTTAAGATAGGGATTTCCACCACTGTAGTTAAGTAAGAATGTCAGTGTGTGCCACTGGATATCAGTCCTATCAACAATGTAGACAAATGCCCATTTGTGTGACTTCACTGCAGTAAAAAAAATAATACATTTAGAAGGTCAGAGATGTTTTGGTTCAGAAATGGATATTTGATTAAAAATGTCACATGCCCTTGAGTATGAAGGGGAGAAAATTGCCTGCACCATAAGTTCACCAAATTCTGTGCATAATAGGCAATGCATAATTTAAGAAAAGGTCAAATTGAACTCAATTGTACTGCAAGCCCTAATGTTAATTTAGCATAGTCATCACTGGGAACGTTAATAGGCCTTTTTCATGAATGTATTACACTTATTTTGCTCCTACACTCTTGAACTTATCAGCCCTCACTCAACCACCTCACATAGTCCAGCCTGGAAAATGGACAGATACTAAGGGAGGAGTTTTAAATGACGCCATACAAACAAACATATATCAAACATGTGGTGGGCATTGGCCCACAGGTGCTCCTGGTCAAACTTCGGCACCAAGATTTAAATAAGTAAGAGTACGTCTTTGTCTTCCACAGGGCCCAGACAGCAGAATTTGACCTAGCTGGCAGTGTCAACTCAGCTTCCTGTAGAAAGTCAATTTATCCCTCTCAGACCGAAAAATCTCTACCCCCCCTTCCCCAGCTGTCTGGCTATGAAGAGCTGTAGTTCCTGAACAACTTATTTAGAAGTGGCCTTCCAGCACAGTTAAAAGCGTCCCTCGGTTCTTCATCCTTGCTTACAGAGTTTGAATTTTTTGGTTAAATTAGGCAGCAGAAAGATTTGGGAACTTGAAGACCATCATGTTGAATTTCCGCTGAGTCATGCTAACACGACCATGCACCTACTCACAATAAATACAAACACAAACTATATACAGAATTTAAAAAAATATAAATACTTATATACTTTCATTCACACTGTTCGGTTTTGTTCGGAGAGCACACACACATTTTAATAACACTCGGCCCTCTATAGCGCCGACTTAAATTATAGCTTTCAACCAAGAGCAAATGCCCTCATCCTACTATACTAACACTTCACGCTCAAATAAACACACCCACACCCATCCACAACCCAAATGTATAACACACTTTATTTAACGCTCGCGCTCGCACCCAAACAAACCTGCCCAAGTGTAGAGAAAAGAACACAGAAACGGACTTCACGTTAATGTTATTTTATCTGATTCACATGAACATACATTTTAGGGTGATTGAAAAAAATGAACTTTAACATCATGGAAACCAATTATAAATTGGTAACCAATTTATTGTAACCAATAAAATCTCATACGACCCTGCCCCACGTTAAACTTGCTTAATGTTGATAAAATAAGGTTATAGTCAATTGGATTTCTCAATTTAAAATAACCCCCTGATTAAGCGAAAAACCGTCCATTAAATTGCATCAGATGTCTGCTTTTTAAAAGAAACCATCCATTCCTAAAAATAAAAGACAGATGTTGTTCTTAGAAGTGGACTGTACTTCGCTGTTGTCAATTTGTCTGTGGTGAGATTAGGATTAATTTGACATAAATGCATCAGATTAGTGCTGGAACACAAAGGATGATTTGTATCATCATACACCTTACATCATACATCATACACCCGTGTGTCCCCCAGTCTCATGCCGAAAGGAAGGGGAGGGGTACGGAGACAGGCTAAAGAGAGGAACATTAACACAGCGCCGATGGAACATTAATATGACGCTTTCTAACCATCTTTAAAGTGAGTGTCAACAATTAGAATACATCAGAAGGCCACTCTGTTGTTAAAGCATGACCGTAGTTTAACATGGGGACTCTCACCAGTTTTCTGGCACCGTCCTGTCAAAGCTCTTAGGTTTGCAAAACACCAAAGCCACGATGTCGTAGATTGATTACTGCAGTCATTGGAATCGTGTGTTCCTGCCTGCAAATCCGCCTCGTGCGTGACGTCTGAAATGGCCAAATTTACCCCCGTCTGGTCTTTCTCTACCCCCCCTATCCAGCTGCAGAGACTGGAGCCCGTCCTGGCCAACTGGGGTGAAGCCGAATGTCTTTACATCAACGTTTGCTTTTACAGAGAGCCTGACGTCTGCACAGTTACTGCTAGTTCTCGCACATAAATATATTTAGCATACTTCTCTGCCTCACGCAAATGGTACGTTTAACGGGGATAATTGTGCACATTCCAAGATGGAACACAAGTGAAATATCTCAGACAATTGCACCGTGAGTGATATGTCCTCTATCCCATTGCAGTGCAGCCAAGACTAATTGCCTGATTTAATATAAGGCTGTCAGGAAACTTTTCCAGTATGACTGCTGTGACACCAATTCCATCAAACTGGCAGACGAAAATGGCAGCAGTCGAAATGTCTATAATGAATCAGAACCTCTATAATGAATCAATTTGCGATGTTTTCATCTGCTAGCTCAAAAGGATCTTATACATTTTACAGCACTACGCTATTTTCGAAAATGCACGAGTTGCCTTTATTTAAAAAGAATTCTGTACTAATTTCTAGAATGACGTTCTTGCTTCACCGAATGTTTTCCATACAGTTATAATCATAGAAATTTTCCTTCCATTCTATTTGACATGGCACAATTACCATACATTTCCCTGGCAAGTTAATGCAGTACCAAAAGAAAAATTGAAAATGTGTGTGCATATTTATGGGTATTTTAATTAAATTGTGTAATATGGCAGATTTTTGTGAAGCATTCAAGCCAGGAATTCTGTGAAGAAGCTGAAATTTTGGGGATCCAATCTTCTTACTAATGTCACTCTGACTGATATGAGAGGAAAAAAAACAAAAAAAAAATAAAAATCGAATTTTAGCAGAAAGAAATAATCCATATTGCGGTCTAAGCCTAGCTATAACCTACAATTTAGAGGTACAAAACACTTTACCATTTCTGGGAAAAAAAGAAAGAAAAAAAAGAAAAAAAAGAAAAAAAAGAAATTGCTGTTTGAATTTAATAGACAAGTTCACTGTCTGTTTGGACAATTATAGTTTTTCTTTTTATCTTGAGCCCACGATTGATATATTTTATAGTACTCCGGGACACCCTAATCCTGAGTGGGTTGTCTTTTCACCCATTCACAGCAGGGCATTTACAGTCCAAATCATTTTTGCTGTCCATTTTTCTGAAGGTGTTCACAGCAGTTCATCAAAGTTCAGCCTGCTCTCTTCTGATACCAATCCCAATTTCTTCACTATTTTACGGAACGGATTTGTTTTTATTTCAAACATGTAGACACAAATTTGTGACTTTACATTGTATTTTGAGACACTCAATCCCAAAACCTTACTTTGTGTCACAATCAGAACATGGTTTTATTGATGAATTTGGAAGTTATCATATCGGTCAATGTTAATCTGAAAGACAAAAAAATAAAATGAAGACATTATAGTGACGACGTTCTGCTGGATGGCACGAGAAGAAATCAAACACATCTATTGGCCCCAAGTCTATTTCCGCCGCGTTACCCTAGTTTGCCAAGCAACCAAGTCAAGATTTGTCAAGGGAATTATTTTGGGTTGAATTAAATACGGGATTGTTTTAAAGTATTATAATCAATTAAGCAAATCGGATGAAATTACAGGGAACTAACAATGTTAAAAGGGGTCCTTATTACACCCCACCCCCTCCAAAAAAATCCCCAAATATATCATTTTGTAGAACAGAATTGTGGAACAGTTGGGCTACTTTTCATTATAATTTTCCACCCAATGAACAATGACATTTCATCTGACAAAACGAGCTACCGTAGCTAGGCTAAATGACTTACCCATAAACGATGTAAAGACGTTGAGTGGCACATTTTAAACCCATGTAAACATTTATCCATGAAAGAGCAGCCTCTGAAAAATCTCAAACCAAAACTTTCTTTTGTTCATGAACTGAACGGTCAGCCGTGTACTTTCATTCATAAATAAAGGAATAAAAAGCACAATACAATAAAAGATTCAACATTTTCTACTTTGTGCCTCAAAAATGAACATGCTGTAAGCAGTTTTCACAGCTTGTGATTGTATTTGTTGAAGCCGAAATCACCAGCTGTTTTGCAAACAATATACATCTTATATATGATATGCAATAATTCTGTCATGGGGCCTCTGACATGCCAGTAATCTTTTATATGATATATCCTCAGAAACACTGTTGAATTTCAATTTATTACATTATTTCACCAGTGCGGTTTTTCTGGCACACTAACTCTTCGCTATGTATAAATTCACATCTGACACAGCTTGACATGTTAATTGGCTAGGTACAAAAAAACGACACACATTTTTCAGTTCTAACATTCATTCATTTGAGTTTTACTTTAAATGTCAGTCACTGTCAGATCTCCATCACAGTTTTTTATTTATTTTTTAATAAAAAGACAAGGATCAGTTGTAATGTGTATCACAGCGTCACGTGTGAACATTGCAGATAAGCCTCTTTTATTGAGACCAAATGTACATGAAGCATAAAACAGGTTTTCCTTTTTTCCATACCAGGTGCTTAATGGATATTGTTTTATTACACTTATATGAATATTTAGCTGTAAAGCTTAAAGATTATTTGCCTTTTTATATTTGGCTTTATGCTCGACTTTATTAGTCTGGACTCTGTTTGGGGAAACAATTATTTGTTTGTTTACTGAATCATGTAATACTTTCTTTTTGAAACTTGTAAATCTGCAGGTCTGACTATTGTTGCTGATGTAATCTGACACAATGTGAGGCAAACGTCGTGGTAAGGGGGTACATTGAGTACGGAAAACACTGGTATGCAGATACCGGGGCTTTTTAAAATGAAAAGCCAGGAATGAAGGAAGTTGTGTTTCGTCTGCTTGTTGAATGCAAGGAGACGTAACTAAATTCGGTTCTGTTTTCTGAAACCACAGTGGTGTTCGCACATCCGTTAGTCTCCGGAATGGCATGTTTGCAGGATGACTTTGCTGTCACTGTTAAGTTATATTCTCTGCATGTTCAAAATGACTAATGAACTCCTTGGGGAAGCCAGTGTATCTATTACACCATTAACTTCTCATTTTTATGCAAATAAGGAGATTAGTGATCCCTGGTGGAAGCTTCTCATTTATTTATTTATTTATTGTTTAATGCTGTCAACATAAGGTATGAAATGGCATAGAGTGCCTGGAACTGGAAAGTATTTTAGATCATTATTATTTTGAGAAATGCCATGATGTCTAAAGCTGAGGGACATAGAAAAAGAGTATCTGATTAAATGTGGATTATCATCCACCTCGCTTGACCACACTGCCAATACTGCGCCCAGAGGCTATGTGCGTACTTATGTGGACCAAGTTCCTGTCCTGTCACCTTCGGACACATGCTGTCTCACTGTGCATCTCTCTTCTGTGCATCTCCCAGCACTGTGCATCTCTCCTCTGTGCATCTCTCCTCTGTGAACCTCCCACCACTGTGCATCTCTCCTCTGTGCATCTCTCCACTGTGCACCTCCCAGCACTGTGCATCTCTCCTCTGTGCATCTCTCCTCTCTGCACCTCCCAGCACCGTGCATCTCTCCTCTGTGCATCTCTCCTCTGTGCATCTCTCCTTTGTGCACCTCCCAGCACTGTGCATCTCTCCTCTGTGCACCTCCCAACACTGTGCATCTCTCCTCTGTGCACCTCCCAACACTGTACACCTCTCATCTGTGCATCTCTTCTCTGTTCATCTCCCAGCACTGTGCATCTCTCCTCTGTGCATCTCTCCTCTGTACATCTCCCAACGCTGTACATCTCCCACTCTGTGCATCTCTCCTCTGTGCATCTCTCCTCTGTGCATCTCCCAACACAGATTCACATCCATCTCGTTAAGGGGTATTTCCGACTGCTCTGAAGTGACTGTATTTAAACCGCATCTTTATACAGGGTGTTCTCATTTAATGGCCTAATTCACTTTCTCAGCCAAAGTAGTGACTCAAGTTTAGTAACCATTGGCCACAATTTTTAAATGGGCCCTTAATGGTAATTAAGTTTGAGATCCACATTTTTCCGTGATGTGTTTTATGCAAATTTGTTTCTAATCTTTATATATTTAGATGGAAATCCCTACCGATGTTAATAGCACCAAAATTGTTATTGACATTTATCATCTTAGCCTGAGGTCATGTCCCCTGTGTTGTTAATCTTTTAGTTGCTTTTTTACAGCAATCTCTTAAGAAACTACTGTAAGAATCTTGGTTCAGACGTGTCCCTTTTTCACCTGGGGCTCATGTGCAAAAAAGGTTGAGGTGAAACCACATAGGCACTTAATCCTAGATGTACATATAGTGCAAGGATTCCATTTCAAGGATTGATCAATATAACCCCGCTGTCAAAAAGTGAGAAAATTATTATCAACGCACTGGCTGATCCAATCACGTGCCCTGTTCCACTGTATATTTCCAAATACAAATACAAACAATAAATTCATCAGATACACCTTGATATAAGTTCACCTGGGATAGCATTTGATCTGTGATATGAGTTTGAATTCAATAGATCCTAACCTATGACAGAATTGCAACATAAGGATTCAGTGTGGCTTCTGCACGTCCCGGGTTTGCTAAACAAGCGTCAGACCTATTAAAACATTTAAAAAAACGTTTCTTTAAAGCAGGATAATATAATATAGCCCTTTATATGTCTCCCTTTATATATATTTCACTTCACTGAAACTGTCACTTCATAAACTGCAGCTTCTTAAGAGCTGTTCCATTCACCTGGAATGTGATGCAGAGCTTGGCGAAAAGGCTAATGCTTTCACGGCAAATTCCTTACGGTGAGCCAAGAACCACCTACAGAGAGTAGCATGTCTCAAATAGGTTAACATTGGCAATTATTGATATTAGATATTTCTTTATAAAATGACGTAAAATCGAATTGATTAACAGGAGAATAAACTAAAATAAAATAAAATAAGATCCTGGTAAACTTCAGCACCTGGGACTTGTTCCTATTGGTCTGTGGCTTTCCCAGAAGGCACCCTGTTGATCAACTCGTCCTATCAGGAACCACAAGCACGGTTATCCACTGAATAAAATATCAGCGCACTTGCCACTAAAATATTCTGCAATTTCCTGGTTAATACGTTTGAGAATACACCTGAGAAGACCCTGGTGCTCATTATTTATAAGAACATTAGACAAGAATGGGTTCAGGAAACCTCACAAGCAAACAAAGCTAATATTTGCAAATGACTGCAGGTTTTCAAAAAGCTTTGCTCAAGTGGCATTAGTCTCCAAATAATGCAATTTTGGTAGTCTCTGGGGGGGAAAAAAAATGAAATCAATTTTAGAGAGCAGGTAAATATACTCTTTGTCCATTCAAGCGTGAAGTGGAGCTGTTACTGTTATATGCAATTAAATGATGGTTTTAGTCTCTAATTATCTTCCTGTTGTGAGCAGCACTTCGTTCTGAGCCAGTGGTTATTTTACACCAAAGGTCTCCGGAGTGGCGATCTATTATCTGCCCCACCCTTCAGAGTGGGTGACATTGCCAGCTCTATGAAAGCCAATCATCTGTGTGTGCAGCTAAAAATAACGGCTCAGAAGCAGAGATTGACGTCTTATCCTGCCAGCTGTTCTATCCATACTGAATCTCCGTGTTCAAGGGCCAACCAAGTCATAAAGTTATCTGGGAGGTACACAGACACCTGGCAGGGCTCTGGATTAATACCCTATCTTCCCCTATTTCCTGTTGTTTGTTTGGGGAAAAAAAAAAATATCCCCTTTAAACGTTATGGGTGGTTTTTTTTTTCCTTCATTGAGTTCAATATGGTAATAGAATGTCATTGCATTGTGATGTATTCAGTTAATCAATCATCACCAATGCAATTCTAAAGTTATTACCAAACAGGCATTGTCTAATTAAATGTAGGCTGAATGGTAACTAATGGGGGAAAAGCAGTTCGATTTAAACAATTATGGGAGAACCATCAGGTTAACCACGAGGCAATATGTACCTTCCTCTCGCCAATTGCAAGGAAAGGTTCGCCCTGGCAAGAAAAGTTCTAGTGGCCCAAAATGTGCGCTGAAGTTGCTGGGCTAAAAGGAATTCATGTCAAATCCTCACAATTCATGTCATATCCTCACAATTCATGTCAAATCCTCACAATTCATGTCATCTCCTCACAATTCATGTC
>JAOYSI010054486.1:0-12340 GCA_025775065.1 Hiodon alosoides
CAGCTCCTCCCCCCGAGCCCCCTGATTCCCTGCCCACTCAACCCTCCCCCCACACCTCACATGTTGAGTGGCCCTTCATGCCCTGGGCTTTCAGTGTTACAGCCCACCGATAGAGGAGTCGTGACTGTCGCTAAGTGCCAGGACAGAGAGGGCAGTCGGGCCGGATGGGCCGGAGCGTGTTCTCCCCCTCACGACCTCTGCTTCAGCGGGAAGCCACAGACAGCACACTCATTGGCCCAAGCAAACCCTCGCCCTGGACTCCCACTCAATCTCCATGCAACCTCCAAATTACGACGACATCTCTGCAAAAAAAAACACAGAAACACAGGGGCACCAAATCACTATTGTGCCGGAACCTCACCTCCAACCGTCTCCGGGTTACCTGTTGACAATGACTAATTACATTTGTTTTTGTGCTGTACAAAGTAATGGCTTTTTGCGACAGTGACCAATTGAAGCAACACCCTATTTTCTCAATCCAAAGCATGTTTTGCCAAGGCTGCAAAGATATTCAAAATAGAGTACTTCCACACTGCCAAACCTATAAACTCACTTCCTGTGTAACATATATGTATTTCTATGTCAAGGGAAACAAAGAGAGTCATCATTGCACACAGGCCTGCTGCCAGCAAGCCTGGCCAATCACAACACGCGCCAAGTAGTAGTATTTAATCACTGATTTGAAGTTAGTGCCTTGTGTTTTTTTTTTTTTTGGCCTTTAACTGGTTTAAACCATAACCGTTCAATGTTAGACATTGCCCTGCTAAATTTTCCATTGTTGAGAGCTAAAGTGATTGCTTACCGGTTCTAGTGCCTTGTTTGAACCTGGTTTTATTTACGATTCATCAGGCTACATGAAACTAATGCAATTACCGATATTTAGTGAAAAAGCTTATTGAATGTCCACTGCGTAATCTCCTCAGATATTCCAGAGAATGTCCTCTCTGATATTTAATCTCTCAAGCCACTGTTTGGACCTTAGTGAGTTCCACACAGATCGTGTGGAGCCGAATAGTTTTGCATGATGCAGTGTGTTTGTGAAGTGCTTATTTTAGCCTGTCGTGGCATAGGCACAGGTTTTGGGGGTTTGGAGACTTTACACCATCTTACGTTCAGCATTGATAGCGCATAGCCTAAAATGTCTTGAATCAAATTTGCTGGTTTAACAGCACACAGGCTGACTGCAGTGTTCATTTTAATTGTTTTTTCAACTTTCACATTTTTTTGGTCATCTTGAAACAAACAAATTACTCCCAGTAATTCACAATTCCCAAAATTTGACCTTTGACTTTATATTCATAAAAAATCTGTGCCTGCGGATTCTGTCTGGGCCTAACTATAAACTGCTTAGTTTATTGGCCAGGAATTCAGAGCAGCAGGGTTAGCAGCCAGGATACACAGCCATACATACGGGTGAGTCTGATTGTCATCAAGGTGGGGAAGAGTTCATCCAAACAAGGCATTTGCCATACTCATGTCGGATTGGTCAGATACACATGGGAATAGTCATGCACATGGAGGTGGTTGCATACAGGAGGTCAAATACACAGCAAGAGTGGTCATATATACAGATAGAGTGGTCATATACACAGAGGGAGTGGTCATACATACAGATAGAGTGGTCAAATACACAGAGAGAGTGGTCATACATCCAGGTAGAGTGGTCAAATACACCGGGGGAGTGGTCATATACACAGAGGGAGTGGTCATACATACAGATAGAGTGGTCAAATACACAGGGAGAGTGGTCATACATCCAGGTAGAGTGGTCAAATACACCGGGGGAGTGGTCATACACAGAGGGATTGCTCATACATACAGATAGAGTGGTCAAATACACCGGGAGAGTGGTCATACATCCAGGGAGAGTGGTCATACACACAGGTAGAGGGGTCAAATACACCGGGAGAGTGGTCATATACACAGAGGGAGTGGTCACACATACAGATAGAGTGGTCAAATACACAGGGAGAGTGGTCAAATACACAGGGATGCTAGGGATTTTTCTTTGCAGGATTTACTTACATGCAAGTGGCTGATCACCTGTTCTGCAGATAAGCCCCTGAAAGGCACACCACATCCAGGTTCACTTGAGGTTCAGCCCATTGTGCCAAAAGTCCTTGTACTCTGGAAAAATCAGCTTAATGGTGCCATCACTGTCAGTTTCAAGACCGGCCTGGTATTTCAACTTTGGGTGACACTTTAGAAGTACATCATATACACAGAGGTATTTCAATCAGAAAAATGAATGGAGAGTGGGACTGACAGGGAGTCCTGGGAACTCAGGATTTGGGCTTGTGTTCTGTGTTCTGGTTCTAATCTAGGCCACAGGTGCTGCTGAATGCTAAGTCTAAATAGATCTTGGACATAATGGTTTGTCATTCCATGATGGAGGGAGATGGTAGAAGGTAAAGGCATCTGGTCCGTGCTGGGCTGTAGAATCCTGTTGTCGCTGCAGCCCAGAGCTCTATCCATGTGTGGTTGGAGACTGCGTGGGTGTGTGTATGTGCTTGACGCGCGCGCGCGCGCGGGGGGGGGCGGCGACCGGGGCTCTAACACACTGCTGACTCAAAGGTTCATGTGCTCGAAGTGCTCATGGAAACTGCCTGTCAGATGAATGACCTTTTAATCTATCGCACCGCTGAACACGAGTACCGTCGTCAACGCCAAGCTCTCTTTTTACACAGCAGCACTCCCCAGAGGGCGAGACTCTCTCCTCCCTTCATTCATCTCGGCTAATTAGGGTCTTCAATCGAGGCGATGAGGCATTGGCCGTAACGGTTGATGTGAGATGCAGGTAGGGGACTGTGGTCCAAGCTGCGTCTGCTGGTCTACCTCCCATCAGCCCTTTTGAGCTGGGTTCACTTGCCAAGGTGTGGTAGTCAGCTTGACAGGCTATTGTGTTTGACATTGACGGTGAATATACGAAACAAATATAAGACAAAGAAAAGAAACTAATCTCTACCTATTAGAGTGGCTGATTCCTGTTACTCAATGGTTTCTGTCCCATACGTCCCAGAAATTCCATATAAAGTCGCGGAACTGGTCCTCGCCATCCACTCTCACCCCTGGCTTTGCTAATCTACAGTGGAGTGTCTCTGAGCCAATGGCTTTCCAGAGAGTTGTGTCTCAGCCAATCAGAGGCAGATGAGACGGGTTCCGTGAGAAATACCAAATGTGACTGTGCCTCAGAGACAGAGCTCTGGAGTACGCGTACAGGCTAAAAATCACACAAACCTCGCTAACGGCTATAGTTCGACTCGTTTCGCACCAGCCTTGTCAGCTCAACTTAGCCAGCCCTGTTTGTTAAAGCTGTTTAGAACGCATTTCCTCCACAATTGGAACACAAGAGATGGGCAGAGCAAGTCATCTTTCTCACCTTGGGTAAAATAAAGGATAGAGAACTTTAAGATGATTTTTAAAACATTCTTTTACTTCCATATCTGGGGGGAATGAAAGTCTAGCTAACAGCATCAATTTGAAGCAGCGAATGTAGCACTGTAGTTATATTATTGTCGAATATATATGGAAGAATTTATTTGCTGTCTCTCCAATGGCCCGAGCCTCCGATGTTTAAAACCACATGTAGTGCTTTTTAAAGAAGCAGGGGAACTGCAGAAGGCCATATTTTGACACACCATGTTCAAGTTGGGAGCCTTGGTTTTGTGCAGTCTTGGAAACACAGCTCCCGAGTTGAAGAGCATTTAGAAACCGGTGACCCGTCCCCTGCCACAGCCGCACTTCAAATGCGCGCTCTCCTCTGGTTTTGAGAACCCGGCAGACATTTTGATACATTAAACATGTGCTTGATGAGGGGCTGCCAGGAGTCGGGAATGGGTCCTCAGGGAGAGGGGGCCTGAATTATATATTTGCTTGGTGCAACGGCAAGGCCTTCAAGTCAGGGAGGGGGGGGGGGGGTGTCTCGATGTGCCGACCACCGTGGAATTTCTCTTTAAAAATGTAGGGACCCCTGAAGCCCATCTTCCCATGAGGGTGAGGGGCAGACAATTTTGACTGGAGAGCTACCAGGTTTGGCAGAGAAGGACTGACTGCTCATGAAGACGTGTCAGTGGACGTAAACGGAACGTAAACGGAGACATAATGACTATTTTGAATTAATCAGAACCCATTTTGGTCTACAGGACCAAAAGATGCCAAGTTGTCGGCGCTGTATCAAACATTCAGTGAATAAATCTGAACTACAAAATGAAATGGGAATAATGTCCGAGTTTGGTCATTTGGGATTAAATGCTTCCAGGTCATCTTTTTTTGGGGTGCTGATGGAGTGCTGACCTCAGTGACTTGGCAGTCGCCATTGGGGAGTTGAAGGCAGCTGGAGTTCTCTTTTGTAGTGAGACCAGCCCAGCTGACTTGTGTGCCCTAGAGGACTCAAAGGGCTTGTTTAGATGCCGCTCTCATCAGAAAATGCACATAATTAGATTCTGGAGAGGCACAGTGAGACAGAGCTAGTCAATTTGTGGATGAGATGTTTGCGATTTGCGGATGAGATGTTTGCGATTAGTGGATGAGATGTTTGCGATTTGCGGATGAGATGTTTTGCGATTTGCGGATGAGATGTTTGCGATTTGCGGATGTGATGTTTGCGATTAGTGGATGAGATGTTCGCGATTTGTGGATGAGATGTTTGCGATTTGCGGATGAGATGTTTGCGATTTGTGGATGAGATGTTCGCGATTTGCGGATGAGATGTTTGCGATTTGTGGATGAGGTTTTGTTGTGGAGATCTTCATCACCCCCTCATTGTTCTGATTTGTGGCCTTGCTGGAGCAGCAGCATGACAACATCTCCGCCTTCCAGCAGGAGGCTCTTCCTATCAGCCCAGTCTGACCCCAGAGCATGGGTCCTTTTATTTCCTCAGGGGTGAAACCCTCAGGGATTATTTCATTTGTGTAATCTGATTTGCTAGAGCCTTTTACTATTTGCCCAAGGCCACAGTGATTCTGTAATGGTGGATTTTATTGCTTGAATATTTGTCTTGCTAAAATCAATAGTATTAAGTATACACAGTACATGATTGCTCTTTTATTTTTCAGTGCCAAAGTACCCTATGATTTAACTGTATGAGCTGCTTGGACACACTAGTTTTTCCTCCCAGGTTCCAATGCACCTTTTCCCTCTCAATCTGTTATAAAGGGCAGTGAGATTCTTGCTTTTAATTTTCCCTTATCCGGTCCCCTGAGAGGTGCGGTTGACGGGCAAGGACCATAACCCCCGCACACCTGTCCGAGGCCTGGGCTGCCCCCGTGGCAACACGGCCGGGCCCCGGCGACGTTAGCGGACAGACCTGTGGCCTCAGCGTCTGGTCCGGTCTGTGAGTGGCAGTGGTGTCGGCACAACCCCCCGCCTCCTGTCTGTAGGAGGAGGAGGCGGGGGTGGCTAGCCTTTTGTCCAGTACAGCTGCTGAGGTCTGGAACGTTTCACCGCGAGGCTCGCCTGCCTTTTCAGCAGTGCTGTCTCCTCTGTGCTGCTCATTTCTCCTGCAGAACCCGACTGGCACAAGACCAGCTGACAATCAGATACTTTAAACATGTTATCAAATGCTCGTCAGTAGGACTTATTAACAAGGGCCATACTGTACAAAGGAACACACTTTGTGCTTTTCATCATTTAAGTGAACCTCTCAGGTAATCTGCTAAGTACAGGATGTTCTGTGAGTTCGCTCATGTCCACCGGTCTAGCAGTCCATCTGCTTGCAACTCCCTGAAGCCAACAGAAGTCATCCTAGAATCTGTTTCTGGCTAGTTCACCTAGCTATATTGCTGCTATATCCATATATTTGAATGTATGCTCCAGTAGGAAATTAATTAAAGTAAAGAATCTTCTTTTGATTTAGGGCAGACACTGTCCTGCACTGCTATAAGATGGTTTCACACAACCCCGTTGTTCAGTCATCTACTATTTAATTATTAAATGATGAATGAATGATGAAGCATAGCCTTGCTCTGTGCTTACGCAGCCTGAAGATAAGTACCGTAGCCTTCTGGCAAATATGGTAGTCTCTCAGTACCTAATCATAGCACACACTAAGTGCTAACCAAAGATAGCACTCTGGCATATTAAATTATTGTATTTATGAGCTTATACATTATACATCTAGAGTATCTTTGACTGAAATACTGCTTAATAGATATATACGTGCATGTGTGTAACAACCCCTGATGAACCCTGCCCCTGAGGCATCAGACCCACATCTGTGAAAATTAGCCCTTGGCTAAGCTAACAGGTTAGCGTCTTCAACAGAACGTACATGTAAAATGTATTTTTCAGTGAATGTTTCCCAACAATACAACAGCAAAAATATATGGAGTGTGATTTAAAATAAATTTTGGATTGTTCGGGCAATATACACTGCTGGTCAAAGGTTTTAGAACACCCCCATTTTCCCAGTTTTTATTGAAATTTACATCCCACAACTCTCCCCCATTGATGCACATTTTTTAATATATCTTTTTTTTTCTGCCCTCTGCCCCGAGGCTTAAGGAACAAAGAAAAAGTTTTCTTAGGTCTGAGTTTATGGCAGCTCAGCAATTTTGCTAAATGAGCTCCATAAACTCCTCCAGCGAGTTTTAGAGAGAGGATGAAAACACAAGCTGCTGGTTTTTACGCCGCTCTTGTGTCTTTAATGGAAAGCCCCTTGGTGATCCTGTGGTTTCCCTGTAAACGAGTCTTTCCCACCAGAGGGCTCGTGTGAGCAACACTGCTCGCAGAACTGGCACAGCCCACCCACGGCGACCTCCCGCCCGCTGTCACGCGTGCCTCCCTGCGGCTTGTGAGCAGTCCAATCACACGCCGTCATCTAACCAAATGGTTTAGGCTCAACCGTAGTGGTTCCTGTTCAACAGGTTACCCCCAGCGCTGGTCAACGAGCATCCACAACTTGGCGAGTTACTCACATTTGAAGTATAATTTTTTTATGTATGTAAAGGTCATGGAAGATAGAATCTGCTGTGATCCTCCCAGCAGCTGAGAACGTCACTCTACACTGAAATACAGATAGAATGGTTCTTCCGGCACCGGGACTTATGAATTCCTCCTGGTCCAAGTCCTGATAAATCAACCCGACTGGCCAAACAGGGCGAAGCCCCTAAAGTAGGCATCCCTGACATCTTCCACGCCTGATCTCCAAGAGTTAAAGTCCGCCCCCCAACAGCTGCACATTAGCGTGTTTCACATTCCTGGCCACATCAGCCACAAGATGCCTGTGCACGGCCTTGATAGCACTGCATTGGCAATTGCGCTCAAAATCCGGTCTTTTGCCAGTCCTCTCTGCTCCCCCTGTGCCTGGTTCCCGTCTGGACACACACGCGCATATAAAGGGGTATCGTAGCTCCTTAAAGCTTGACCTCCGTTGGTAGCTGGGATGTTAAGATGGCCTCACTGGAACAGCTGAGCCGGTGAGCTCCCGGGCAGCATGAAGGGGTTAGTACCATTGGACCTGTGGTTAGGACCACGGCCCCAGATGCACAATGTTCCGCCAGCAGATCAGTCACCTTGTGCTTTGTTTCTCTGGTTCTGACCTGTTTTCACGAAAGCTAAGAACACAAGCGCTTTCTCCTGGAACCACCCAGTTCTTCTCAATGGCCGTCAGCGACAGCAAGTTTGCGGATCGTATTTCGCCAGATCCGATTATATCACAAAGCACTCAGCTGAACAGCACTACAGGGAATCTTGGCTCTGTTAACCGGGTTTTATTAGAGGATGTTTCATTCATATGAACGCTGAACAGCATCTTGGACAGAGCTTTCCTATTTCATTATATCAATTGCTGACCACACCGTGTGTAGACATTATTTGCCTGAAGTTCAATAGCTTTTTGTGGTTTGTTTTGAGTGCCGTGAACATCAACGATTTCTAGATATAAATGCTATAGTAGTACCTTTACTTCTTCTATAAAGTTTCAACACTTATCTGGTTTAATATTCCACACTGTATCGATGCTCCAGTTGATTGCTTACTAATGTCTGTGAATGCTTTTTTGACTTTGCGAATGCTTGCGAGTGAGCGTGTGTAGCTTTGAGCAGAGTAGCTTTGCCTCTGTGAGAGTCTCTGTGAAGGATCTGCCGACCACGGCCGACGCGGCCCCTGGCAGCCGCATCCGATCTCATTAACGGTCATATGGCCCTCCTGGCACACAGACACACGGCCTCCGATAGATCTTTTGATCTGTCGGCACGTCAGCCGTCTGTGCGCTGGTGCAGGTGGTGATCTTTGAACAAGTCTTACTTTAACAGCCTACAAGGTCAGTTTCAACAGTCTTCCCTTTGCTAACCAAACAGTAAAATTCCAAATGTCTCCCCTATTGCCAGTGTTATGGCAATTGCCGACTCTGGGATTACAGTGCTGCTCGTGCCTTCAGGGGTTAGAGCTCACTGACCAGTGCTCACAGAAGTGTGGGCTTTTATGAGGCTTAATTTTCAGGGGTCACGCATCCAGTGCCCTACTCTTCCCCAGTCCATTAATGGTGCTTATTGACATCTTTGGAGCTGACGTGTGGTTGGTTTGTGGTTTTGTTAGAGACCTGGCCCTTCGTGCTTCTGTGTTACAGTTGTGTTACACTTGTGTCAGGAGGCAGTAAACAAAAATCCCCCAGATTGTCAGCTCTCTTACTATTATTTTATTCTACATATACTGAAGTCTACCCTGGCTTCCCCTGGACAATCCAACACATTTTAATGATAGACAGGTTGTTTAAAGTGTTACATGCTTAAGTCTTGTCAGGGCTTCTTAATCTCACAAGAGACGCTCTCTAGGACATGCATGTGCAGGATTTAGGTAATAATGCAAGGCACGTCATGCAGGGTGGATTCCTTCAGGTTCAGTGAAATCGTCAGTGCAGGTGTAGGAGTTAATCTGTTCTGTGTTTTTTTTTCCCCTTCTCTGCGTGAAATTAAGCTCAAGTCCTGAACTGACGGGCAGGCGAGAAGCTTTTATGTGGAAATTGCAAAATGTAATCCCTCGCTGTATTTCTGTAATTAGGTGTGATTTTTCTGAATGACAATGCTCTTACATAACAACGCTCTTTCATTACAGTGCTCTTAGATAACAGAGATCTTGTGTCGAGGGTCGGCGTGCTGAAGTGGCTGGTCGGACGGCGCCCCGCACCCCGCACCCCGCACCCCAGCACATGGGAAGAAGCATGTGGCCACCCCCAGGGAGGCGTGAGGATGTGCTGTTGCTTCTGTTCATTCCTCTGCCTCTCTTGCCTGGTCCCCTAGGTGTGAATTGGAAGGTAGTCCTCGAACCCTGCCCGTCGGTGCCCCCAACCCTCGAGAGGAAGTGCTCATCACGTCTGCGCCCGCAAAAACTCGAACTCGACCAGCAAACTCATCGGGTGAGACTGCGGAAGGTCGGGGCGCTGGGTTTTCCGTCCTTAAATCAGTGAGATGAAATCAGTTTGGCCGGATGCAGGTTTGGTGCAAATCATTTGGGCCAGCTCCCGGGTCTCGAGTGGGTCAGCGCCTGTAGATCTGTTTCATATCTACAGACAAGTTTAACACTCCCCTTGTTATTGGTGTTTTTTTATTTCCATCTAATCTGTGTGTAACCTACATGTTTAGGCATACCAGACAGGCATCCTGACTGTAAATCGAACCCAGGTCCCTTCACCCCCCCACACAAGGTGAAACCTTACAAGACCGAAAGGCAGAATGTGGTCGGTTGATTAGCTTGTTGAGCTTAAAACTGAAGTCCCTAGCTCAGTGAACTAATCATACTTGAGTGGGTCGCGGGGGCAGAGACCAGGCAACGGCCTAAACACCCATTAGACACAGCAGCAAAAGCCATTTATTAAAGGAGACAGTCATTTCTAGTGCCTCGGAGTAACGCTCCCATTACCGTGCGTCATGCAGGAAGTCTTATCATAAATGTCTAATGAAATTGTGCTCTTTCTCATTGGTGGTTCATATACAGCTGCAATACACTTCTCAATGGCGTAGAGTTTTAATGTTTTAACAATCTTACGATTATCTTTCATCTGGCATCCGGTAAGGATATAACCCTTGACCTTAACCTATTTGACAAACACAGAAAATTTTGATGCCAATTCTTGATCTTTATTTGATGGCAACTCTTGCTTGATCCTTCGAGACATTACTTTCCTCGAATAGCCACTTCCTGATTTTTCATGTCACTGCATTAATTCTTCATTGCTGTAATGCTGTTGAAAGATGCCTTTTCAGTATGTGGGCAATGAGATCCCATACTGAGCCCGTGCCTGAAGGAGCGTGAGCGAACCGCTGGTTCTGTCAGAAGGTGCCCAGGCCTCACCGACCACAGTCTGCCTTTCGGTCTTGTAAGATCGGGTTCTAGATGTGTGCGTGCATGTGTGTGTACCCACAGACTGTCAAAGACGGAAAAATCCAGAAAACAGAGTTGCTTGTTACCTGACCTTGGTTTAATTTAAGACATCACAAATGAGCAGCTCTGACGTGGAACAGACCTTGAACTTCGCAGTAGTCAAAGGTATTCTGAGCACAGCTCAGGGAAAGGTCATTGCAGTTTATGTTTTCACAAAAGTCAACGATGCATGTAATACAAATTAATTTACGCACTCTGGTCATTTTTGAAACTGCTGTTCTGCTTAGAGCCTGTTAAATGCATGACCCTGTTAGAACAGACTTTGTTTGATTGTGAGGCACAACCTGGCAACCTGGGATTTCTTTATATATAATAATAATGAACCTGCTACCACATGCACCCAGCATGAGAAGAAAAGAAAATATATAGAAGTATAGCTCTCTCAAAGCTCTTCACCTGTTCTCCGGTCCATCGTTCACTATTTTATTAAATTCTCTTAACGTGCCGCCCTTGGTTGGGTGATGAAGACTATCGATTCCCGCGCACGCTATCTGATGGCTGTCTGCGAGGCCTGGCTCCTTGCCGAGAGCTCGCTGCAGTTGGCTGAGCGACGCATTAGTCTGCTATTACCCTTGCTGCCCGCTGCACAGGCAAAGCTCTTGAGCTGGACTCTCGGCAGCTGGTATGTGGTGTCATAGTGGAACTATGTGCTCCACAGCTTTGACTCAGCTTCAGCCTGCCCAGGGAACCTGAGCCTACCGTACACGAGGTTGTGTGTCCCGACAACATTGTAACGGTAAGTGCAGACAAGCTAGCCGGATGTGACGGAGGGTGGAGGAAGGAAAGGCCAGCATTTGTGCCTCAGGGGCCCGGGTGGTGGTTGGTTTTTTAAAGCTTACGTGTCGTGATCCCGGTCTGGACCGGGTGCCGGTGCGAAGGCGTGTTTAAGGCGAGATCGAAAGCAGCCAGTGAAAGTGGCGTAATCAGGTGATCGGGGTAGCATGGATATTGAGCGTTTCACTTACACGGACTGTGTAGGAGAGTGGCCCTGCCTATCTGATGTATAGCAGTTCTCATGCACAGGAAGTCAGGTTCATCTGACCACATTCAACATCGCAAAGGGGATCCTTATCTTCGCGGTGGGGATCGGTTGACCACGCTGGGGAATGCGGGGCGTGTGAATTATTTAAAATGGAGATTAGTAACTCAATGTTTAGGCTACTTTACATTATTTACTAGCTTAGCCAATGCTCTTATCTAAAGCATCTTCTTTCTTCTGTGAATTGCTTGATATTAAGTGCCTTGCTTAAACTCTTTAACTTTGGAAATCTACACTCCCCAGAAGCAACTGAAACTGTAAGAGTACCGCAAAATTGACAAGAGACCTGCAATTGACTGATTACCTGCTCAATCACCGAACAACTGGGCTACCTGACACCCGGCAGTCAGTACAGCCAATGTAACCAATGCAGCCATTCCAGCCAATACAGCCAACGCAGTCAACTCAGTCAATATAGTCAACGCAGTCAATACAGCCAACACAGTCAATACAGTCAACGCAATCAATACAGTCAACGCAGCCAACACAGTCAATACAGCCAACGCAGTCAATACAGCCAACGCAGTCAACGCAGTCTATATAGTCAACGCAGTCAAGACAGCCAATACAGCCAACACAGTCAATATAGTCAACGCAGTCAATACAGTCAACGCAGCCAATACAGCCAACGCAGTCAATACAGCCAACGCAGTCAATACAGCCAACGCGGTCAACGCAGTCAATACAGCCAACGCAGTCAATACAGCCAACGCAGCCAATACAGCCAACGCAGTCAATACAGCCAACGCAGTCAACGCAGTCAATATAGTCAACGCAGTCAATATAGTCAACGCAGTCAAGACAGTCAACGCAGTCAAGACAGTCAACGCAGCCAATACAGCCAACGCAGCCAATACAGCCAACGCAGTCAACGCAGTCAATATAGTCAACGCAGTCAATACAGTCAATGCAGCCAATACAGCC
>JAOYSI010054486.1:12440-23565 GCA_025775065.1 Hiodon alosoides
CAGCCAATACAGCCAACGCAGTCAACGCAGTCAATATAGTCAACGCAGTCAATACAGTCAATGCAGCCAATACAGCCAACGCAGTCAATACAGTCAACACAACCAATACAGTCAATACAGTCAACGCAATCAATACAGTCAACGCAGCAAATACAGCCAACGCAGTCAATACAGTCAACACAGCCAATACAGCCAACGCAGTCAATATAGTCAACGCAGTCAATATAGTCAACGCAGTCAAGACAGTCAACGCATTCAATACAGTCAACGCAGCCAATACAGCCAACGCAGTCAATACAGCCAACGCAGTCAACACAGTCAATATAGTCAACGCAGTCAAGACAGCCAATACAGTCAATACAGTCAACGCAATCAATACAGTCAATGCAGCCAATACAGCCAATGCAATCAATACAGTCAACACAGCCAATACAGCCAACGCAGTCAATACAGCCAACGCAGTCAACGCAGTCAATATAGTCAACACAGTCAAGACAGCCAATACAATCAATACAGTCAACGCAATCAATACAGTCAACGCAGCCAATACAGCCAACGCAGTCAATACAGTCAACACAGCCAACGCAGTCAATACAGTCAATACAGTCAACGCAATCAATACAGTCAACGCAGCCAATACAATCAATACAGTCAACGCAGCCAATACAATCAATACAGTCAACGCAGCCAATACAGCCAACGCAGTCAATACTGCCAACGCAGTCAACGCAGTCAATATAGTCAACGCAGTCAAGACAGCCAATACAGTCAACGCAGTCAATACAGTCAACGCAGTCAATACAGCCAATACAGTCAATACAGCCAACGCAGTCAATACAGCCAATACAGTCAACGCAGCCAATACAGCCAACACAGCCAACGCAGCCAATACAGCCAACGCAGTCATTACAGCCAACGCAGTCAATGCAGTCAATACAGTCAAGGCAGTCAATATAGCCAACGCAGTCAATGCAGTCAATACAGCCAATACAGTCAACAGCGTCAATACAGCCAACGCAGTCAATACAGTCAAGGCAGTCAATACAGTCAAGGCAGTCAATACAGCCAACGCAGTCAATACAGCCAACGCAGTCAATACAGTCAAGGCAGTCAATACAGCCAACGCAGTCAATGCAGTCAATACAGCCAATACAGTCAACGGCGTCAATACAGTCAACGCAGCCAATACAGCCAACGCAGTCAATACAGTCAAGGCAGTCAATACAGCCAACGCAGTCAATGCAGTCAATACAGCCAACGCAGTCAATGCAGTCAATACAGCCAATACAGTCAATGCTGTCAATACAGTCAACACAGCCAATACCGTCAATACAGTCAACGCACTCAACGCAGTAAATACAGCCAACGCAGCCAATACAGCCAATGCAGTCAACGCAGTCAATACAGCCAACGCAGTCAACACAGTCAACGCCTTTAGTCCACCCAGATCGAGCTGTTCTTTCACGAGAGACTCAGGAGGGCTCCTTTTCCCCACCCAGCCTGCACGTTGCCCCTCTGCCTGTTCGGGTGGTGGGGAAGAGGGTACTCAGCTCAAGCGTCTGCCGGCTGCCATTAGGGGAGCTCTGCAATGCAGCAGCAGAGGTGTGAGTCAGACATCCGCTGGGGTGGAATCATTTTGGGGGGAAGAGAGGAGCACCACAGCTTGCTCTGGTAATAAAGACGCTCCCTTTGGCAGATATATAGTTCACTGTTATGGTTATCCGGCCTCTGCTTTGGGCTTTACACTAGACCATAAATGATAATGAACTTTCAGTGTTTCTTCACTTCAGTTGCACTTCAGGTCTATATTTTCCTTCAGAGGGAACATTTTTTTAGTTTTTGGAAGTTTTGAAATGCTTCATATCTCTTTATTTGATAAAGTTTTTTTCATTCAATTTCATTAGAAGATAATCGAGGGATTGAAGAGAATTATTATGCCTGTGTATGGAGTGACATAATAAAGTACAAATGAAACAGTGTTCCACAAAAGGTAATATTAGTCATCTGACATGGTTGTAATATGTAATATTTAACAGTCATGTCACTACAACACCAAACTCTGGATAATAGTAACAGAGGGGAGTTTCCTGTTTTAGTCTGTAACGCTATCAGAGTCTTAAGTCTACTGCCATAAACTAATAATGTGTCGGGACTCTGATGAAAGCACATCAGGACGTCAAGCTTTTGAAATATTGAAGAACAATAAATGTGTGATTTAAAATACTCCCTTTTTTGAATTTGGTGTAAAGTACAAGAACCGTACAAGTTGGACTTCTGTTGGGAACACCGCGGTTGTTTTGTTGATCACAAAAGTGGGCGCTATTTATTTATTCTTCTTTTATATTGGCGTTGGGGGAATAGGTTTCAATCAGTTGTATAGTGAAATCACTAACAGCTCCATTGGGTCAGCTGCCAGTCTTCTTTAAGTGTGCCTGTCAGTGTGTTTCTGTGCCAGTGCGGTAGCATGTTCGTATCTGGTCGAACACGGTCCACAATATGCGACACGCGGACCTAGCTTCGCTTGGACTCATGACATGTGGAGACAAAGAAAGAGTGGCCTGTGTTAGTCACACAGGAGAACTGGGGAAACGAACGGCGAGTCTTATGCAACTGGAGGTTGTCTGATGGCCTATGGCCTGATACGACCAAGTCTCGTCTCGAAATGTGGGGATACGCTGCAAGAGACGTGCAGACGTGTCTGGAGCGGCTACGTTTTGATTTATCCGGACGCCGTTTGGATGCTGTTTAACCTATATACAGTAATTTACATGGTGTCACATGTACAGCCTGTAACATCCTGTTCATTCAAAGATTTTTAAGCAATGTGATGGAATAGCTGAGCTTAAACACATCTGAGAAATCAATACAAATTTCACCCCCACGGTAAATTCAGTAAATAGATTGTAATTTGCTCAGCAACAACAAAAAAAAAATCCCCAATAATGATATTTTGGCACTCATTTCATTTCATGTCAAACACCACCCGCCCCCCTCCAAACCCGCTCCCAATCTGTCTCCCCCCAAAGAGCTGGAAACGGGCTTCTAGGGGAAAAGGTCAGAGCTGTCAGTTCCATCAGCTCGGATCTTACGAGGCACAGCCAGCCAATCACAAGCATTCAGCAATGTTCAGGCAGTAGCCCTGAGCAACCACCACACCTAGAGCCGTTCCTGAATTTTTTCATGTTATAGTCCTGCTGTGAAAATCAATAAGATTGGCTCACATACCTCTTATTCTGCATGAGTTATGAGGGCAACTACAGACACTGACCTAACTATCAGCAGAAAAATCATGATCAACCTCTACCGTCTATCATATCACAAATAAGACCTATTGTTTTCCAGAACTGGGTTAAGGTTAGAGTTTTTTTTTTTTTTCTTACTGTAGTTGAAAACACACTGCTGCTGTGTTGAGTTGCTGAATTTGTGTTAATAAGGGGACACGTTATTCTGGTTATTGTCATACGATATAAAGGCACTCCGTGGCTTTACTCCGTGGCTTTACTCCGTGGCTTTACTCCGTGGCTGCTCATATTATGGACATGATCCCTCACCCTACCCGGGCGCAGCCATTAACGTTATCGTGACAAGTACAATTACCCAGTGCTGGAGTTCGCCTGGGCAGAATGATTGGGCCATGGTGTGCTGGCGTGGATCCTGACGAGTGGTTTGTCAGCCCCGAGACCAAGTGGGTCAGCGCAGTCACCCCCCGAGTGCTTCTCACCAATAGATCTGTGCGCGACCCAGGAATGGTGCCGGTGGCGTAGCGAAATAAATGCAAGGTAATGGCAGACGTGTCATTGGGGACGACTGGGGAAGTTCCCCTCCCCCACTCACCCTCCATCAGTCAGTTCTGCTGCATCTTAACTCCTCCCAATCACTGGAGCAAGGTTAAATTGCCACCGACCGAGACGGAGGCTTTGAGCCTGCTACTCAAGCACCCAGCATGAGAAGAAAAGGAAACTTGTAGACCGTGTGTTTCCCTTTGGGGCAGTCAATACTTTACGTTACATACTGCCAATACCTCGGTCTATTCATCAGAATTTAATGATGGCCTAGTTTCTTTTATATTTCCTCGCCAAATATTTATTGATTTGAGCCTCATGGACTTATGTTCACTAGAAGAAATATAGCTGTATACATTTCTATCACAGTGGGTGATGTGCCCTGTGGGTTATGCTGAATAAAGATGGCTGCCCAATATAAATTCACAGCGGATACTAGCTGGGTTTACTTCAGGTCCCGGTGTCCTTGACTTAGCTCCTCAGCTGCGGCCGGCGTGTTTGGCCCACGTGTTTCTTGTGCAGAGCTGAAGGCAATGCCAGTCACTTAGGGCCGCCCTGAATTGTGTGCGTCCTGGGAATGATATGAGCTGACAGCCTGTTGTGGCCTCCCACCCATGTCTGACTGGGCCCTCGCATAGCTCCTTCAACCGCAAGGAAATATCTGGAGCAAAAGTCTGTTCTTAGGATCCCCACGGTTGTCTGATGACCTGATTTATATCTCTGTCTCTCTTTAGTAGCGGGTAAAAAAAAACCCCGCTAGCAAGCAGTAGGTTATTTTGTAATTTGGTGGTGGACTTTGGTGGAGTATTGAAGGGTTTATCATTTAACTCCTGAAATGGACACAAGGAACTTCAAATCAATGCAGACGAAACGTGTCCTGAATTGAGTCTCTGGAAGGCCCCGAGACTGACAAGGACAGTAACTGTGGCATGACAAAGAGCCTCACTGAAGAAGATTTGTGGATGATCGCGGCATTCCAAGATTCAATGTCAACAACAAGAGCCTCACTGAAGAAGATTTGTGGATGATCTCGGCATTCCAAGATTCAATGTCAACAACAAGAGCCTCACTGAAGAAGATTTGTGGATGATTTGGCATTCCAAGTTCCAATGTCAACAACAAGAGCCTCACTGAAGAAGATTTCTGGATGATCTCGGCATTCCAAGATTCAATGTCAACAACAAGAGCCTCACTGAAAAAGATTTGTGGATGATCTCGGCATTCCAAGATCCAATGTCAACAACAAGAGCCTCACTGAAGAAGATTTGTGGATGATCTCGGCATTCCAAGATCCAATCTCAACAACAATAGGTCAGGTCATGAGACTGCATGCCTGACTCCAGCGCCGACTCCTCTCTAGATCCCTTTTGCTAAGCATTGTGGAACATGCCAGCCTCAGGCTGTGCGAGTCATTGACCATGTTTCCAAGGGTTGATTACCACCAGGCTTCCTCAAAAAAAAAAAAAACAAATGGTGTGAAATATGAGACACTGATGATGAAAAAGCAGATAATTGGCTCATTTGGAGTGAGATGAATTCCAAAGTGTTGAGCGTGCTAGCACTGCCTGGAGCCTGGCGTGACTCAGCGCACCAGCATACATCAGCGTGGAAGACACCTTCAGGGGACTCAGTGGGACCACAACCAGAGTCTGCCACCCTTTTCTCAGGTCCTTCTGTCGGAAAATGTCAGTGGAGTTTGTGAGGGAAGCCAGCCATTTTAGAGCGTCCTTCTCTTTTACAGCCAACTCATTCCACACCGGTGCACCAGGCATCTCCGCCTGCTTCACCCTGGGCTCCACGACCCCCGGTTCTTCTCCGCTAGTGACCAGCTTCACTTAGGCACAGCGGTTGCGGTGGAAGAGCTCGGCACACATTAACATCGCAGGTTAATGTGGAACCCAGCCAACAACATCTCTAGGATCCCGCAAAATGTCAGCAATAACAATGCCTCAACTGTGTAATAACAACTAAGGGACAAAGGCTCTCACAGAGGTTTGGCTGCACCCAAAATTCAACATCAGATACCTCACTGTGGTATGTAAAGTTGCTGTGTTCTATGTATGTAATAAGATAATGGCCGTATTGACTTGAAAGGTTTACATGCAGTGCTGTCAGCTTTGCCTGTCCTGTAAACGGTTTTGACAGCAGCTCTAACGCTGTCTGGTCCGTTCCCGTGCCAACTAGGTCTCTTTACCCAGGGGATGTGAGCGCTGAGGCTTCCTGTTTTGAACAGTTTGTGGGGTGGCGACAAGAACTGGAGGATGGTGAACAGCCGAAAACACTAGAGAGAAACAAATGGAACCATCTCCTTCTCCAACATTGAGATGAATTAACCAGCATTGACAAAATAAAGACTGTAACGGTGCCGTTGACTCGCTGAGAAATCTTTCCATTACTGCAATGTGTATTGAACTGATAAGGAGAATTAATTCAGTGTGTTACATAATTGGATGTTTAATCAGGTTGGACACAATGTGTAATGCTGAATTCACAGTAACTAATGACATTTTACACCGTGGAGGTTTCTAGGGTCTTCATAAAAATCGTGAGTGCAATCAAACGCCTCACTGAACCAGTATAACCGCAGTCTGAAAAGGTAAACTGAGGATATTAACTGGAGACTGAGTGAATATTGACTCTATGTAACCCACCGATTAGTGTGGGAGGTAGTTACATTAAGCGGCAAGCAGTGGTCTGTGCCTGTATGGAATTCTCTGGTTGTCCATAAGGGATCACAATTTTCACATTTCAACGTCTGATGAATAAGTCCATTGCTTCCATGCTTCTGGAACATCATAACAACATTGTATAAATGTGTTTTCTGGGTTTTTGTATTGTGTCGACTGTGCAGTGGGCTGGCCTTCAGTGTCTCCTGCTCTAGAAGCTTATGCCCCAGTAAAAGGGCCCTGAAAGAAACCCTGTGAAATGTCCTTTTTTAAGGCAGTGTCCCACACATGAGTATGTAACCAGGGCACTGAGAAATCCTTGTCCAGCCTGACCTTTGCCAATGGGTTCTGGCCAACTGTCTTTCTCCACCCCATTCTCGTTATAGAGCGTTCAATTAATGTAAAAGTATTCCATTCCAGTGAAGGGACTGTCCAGCAGAGGGCACTATTTGAGTTAAATATCTGCATATGCTCTTGATGTGGTGCATGGTATTCATATCACATGTTGTCATGGTAATGTTCTGTAGAACAGTATTTATTTAGGTTAATTGTACTGAATACCTAGCTCACTTTTTTTGGCCCGGAACAGTTCATAGACACTGTGGAAATTGAGGTTCTGAGTGCACAAAAGTTCCCTTTTTGTCTATCATGGTACCAACCTATTCCCCTGGCAGTGATATTCATTACCAGGGACTGATGCTGACTGAAATACATTTTCTGGGCTGTGATATGGTTCCCTTCTCTCTACAAGTCTCGTTTGTTGCTAATGGAACCGAAAAAGTGAGTGCGATCGGCTTTTGAAGGGGACAGGTTGGCCACCATGCTGTATGAAGGAGATTTGCTGAACACCATCATGGTGTTTGTTTGTGGGGGCGTTGCAAGTGTGTGTGTGTGTGTGAACCGTTAAGACTTGTGAACTTGTGAAGTTGGCCACACTTTTCTACAGTGTGACGTTCCTTATCCAGAGTCTTTCTTGTGTGTGTCTATGTGAGCACATTTTATTTATTTTTACCTCCGAATAACTGCTGAAACAAAGATTTACATTTTAGTTGTACGTAGTAGTAGTAGTAGTAGTAGTAGTAGTAGTAGTAGTAGTAGTAGTAACTCTTTTTGTGTGATACCACAGAAGTTTATTTATCACAAATTTATGAACATTTACAAATAGTAAACCATTACCTAGTAACCTAACCTAAACAGTAAGCCAAATGTTTTTTTTAAATGTTACAGATTAGTGCCTAGCCTTAATCACTTTTTAGAAACTATCAGATTTTAAAAAGGACAGTGTCTCTGATGGGTTTGTCTAGATTCTCTGTGTGTATGTGCATGTGTGTGTCTGTGTGTGTCTGTGTGTATGTGTATATCTGTGTGTCTGTGTGTATGCGCATGTGCATGTGTGTGTCTGTGTTTGTCTGTGTGTCCGTGTTTGTCTGTGTGTATGTGTGTGTCTGTGTGTATGTGTGTGTGTCTGTGTGTGTGGAAGCCTGCCAGGTGACTGAAAGTGACTTTGATAACAGAAGCCTTCTCTGTTATTGCAGGACACCCAATACAGGTTTTTGGCATGAATTAATACATTTTCAGCAGGTTCTATTCATGCAGCAATAACAGTGTTCATGTTTTTCAAAACAACTTATATAAGGTTGGAGGTTTAAGAGCTGGAGATTTAAATGAATCATTTATAGATTTTGACATTGCTATAAATTGTATTTTGCCATATTTAGGAACATATGTATGTGTGTGGGAATGTGTGTGTTTGGGAAATCAACCTGGAACTTTTCATTCCCTGGCTTGAGAATCAGCTTTTACTGTCCCTTACTGGATTTTACCGTGAACTTAATCAAAACCTCTTCAATGGTTCCCCCTCACGGGTTCGCCCAAAACACAACATACTAAAAAAACCAACAAAAATAACTGTCTAAATCAAAGCTGAGTCAACTCTCCTGCTTACGTCCTCCGTGATCCGAGCGCCGAAGGCCGTTCGCTCTTCTCTGTTCTCCGGTCTCCGCCTCCTCTCGTTCCTCCGTTTCTCTCCCGTCCCTCCGTTTCTCTCCCGTCTCGCTTGTGTTCAGACTGCAGCACATTCTGAGGGGCGGCATGCTGTTTAAACAGGTTGGCCATTACCTCGATCCTCAGTGGGTGCCGATTGGCTGCCTGAACTCCAGCAGCCGGACCAAAGTAAGGGGACCGAATCAGTCCACTTATAAAACACGCTTATTATTCTTCGTTAGGGATAATTGAACTAAATCTCAGGAATTGTGTGTTCTGATAACCGGGATTTCCTTTCCCCAATTTTAAACAAATCCCATTTATGCACTCCAAAATCAACAAATTATCATTGAGATTCGCATGTGATACAGATATGTAACATTTTCCTTACCTGACGACGCATGTCCCATGTATTGTGGATATTTGCAAATAAGTCCTCCCTGATGTTTTGATGTTTGAAAAGAAGATTTCAAAAACGAGCCCCCGGGCACATCACCCATTAAAAAGTGTCTTTCAGTTAAAATAAGATTAAAGAGAGGACCCCATATGATCCTCTCTATCTCTTTGAAGATTATCTCTGGATCTGCACCCATACTCTGTGCTGACTCCATCAGTTTAGAATATGTTGATGTTATCAGGAGTTGGCCTAACTGATGAGTAATTAGGCTGTACCCATTAAGTCCCGGAGCTTCCTCATTATCATTGTATCCTCGCTAACACTTTAAATTCAGAGTCTCTAAATGCTGTGTATTTACGTAGTATTTACATAATATTCACTGCCTTTACTCATGGTTACTTAATGAGTAAACATTTCACTGCCATTTATGTGAGTGTGCGATTGGATCAGAACATGCATTTAAGAGCCAATATATGAACCAGTTCAGAATTCCTTTAGCTCTGTGACAACGCATATTGTAAATAAGTCTTTAGAAACTTTTTTCTTTAACAAGGGAAATCCCCTGCCCCCCACACACACTTAAAGTACTACTTAGACCCCGCGGTGGCAAGTCCGTACGCAGAGCCGTCTCCTATCTTCTGCCGAGTTTACTTCCACCCATTTTGTAATCGTCAGCTGTGCTAACTCATCTTGGCTCGTTACTATGGCTACCACTACCACACGTGGGGAAGGTGAGTACGGCCAGGCTCCTTCAAACCGGGTCGCCATCGGGCCAACCCTAGGGCTCAGACCAGCGCCCAACTGAGCCCCGAGCCACTCAGGGGAGGGGTCTCCCAGTGTGTTCTGGGGTTCGCCGAGTGTGAAGTAATCGAGACACAATCATGGTGTGTGAATTCTTTCATTCTATTCATGAATGCTGACATGGTTCTTGTCTTGAATCTTATTTTCATGTTGTATTAATGAATTGTGGTCCACAGGTTGTGCCTTTGCCTTGTTACTGCAATGTTTATTAACAGTTTATTAACAGCTATAACACAAAATTTAGAGACCCATGCTTTCTGTAGCTTTTACTGGAGCTGTTTGTTACACAGTGTCATGATTTAGTGATGATTTATTTTTACATTTCTCTGATACCCTAAAATGTGTTCTTTAATGCATACAGTACAGAGTAGATATAATTGAGATTATGAAATGAATCAATTGGTTTTGGTTACTTAATGAAGATGTGGATCACAAGACTCACAATGTTTATAGTGGATTATGTCTTTGTAAAAAGATCTTTAATGGTGATATAATATTTAAGGGACCTTTCCACAAGTCCATATTTAAGATGCCGTAGATAAACCAAAAATGTAAAACATCCTTCAGGGGTCATCATTCACTATATTAACTTCCTAGTTAATAATTGTAATTACCTGAACCTCAGCAACCAGGAGACAGGGGCATTAGCTACTGTGGAGGTTACGTTATATTGACAGCACAGTAACAGCCAGGACGTTGCATGCAGTTAAGTGGGAATCAGACTTTAGTAGTGATAAAAGTGATTCCCGGTTGACCACAGGGTCCACTCCTGGAGACCAATTGGACGCAATAGTTTTCAATGAATAAAATATCATTTTTGTTCACCATTCTGGATCTAGTTGTGTTGAAGAACATTCATTTAGATTGAGCCTCATGGGGGGTCTGTTAAACGTTAACGGTCCCTTTCTCTCTTCAGTATATAGAGACCCCCTCCAGTTTTTATGGCAGACGGTCAGCCACCCAAGGACAGCGCCCCACAATGGGCGCCTCCGGGCCCTCAGGCCCCATCGCCCCCCTCTAGCCAAGGCCAGAACGACTACACCTCCTACAGGGCCTGTCAGCCGGGCGGGGCTCACGCCGCCGCCGGTCCCTACTCCGCTGTCAGGGAGAACGGCTTCAACGGGGACCTCTCCGGTGGGCACGCAGTGACAGCAGGTAAGACCCTAGTGACAGCGGATACGACCGTACTGATAGCAGATAAGATTTTAGTTACAGCAG
This sequence comes from Hiodon alosoides, assembly GCA_025775065.1. NCBI lineage: Eukaryota > Metazoa > Chordata > Actinopteri > Hiodontiformes > Hiodontidae > Hiodon > Hiodon alosoides. The sequence goes on from JAOYSI010054486.1 coordinate 23,288, forward strand.
GCAAGACCGTAGTGACAGCAGGTAAGACCGCAGTGACAGCAGGTAAGAACATAGTGATGGCAGAAAAGACTGTACTGATAGCAGATAAGATTTTGGTTACAGCAGGCAAGACTGTAGTGACAGCAGGCAAGACTGTAGTTACAGCAGGCAAGACTGTAGTGACAGCAGGTAAGACCGCAGTGACAGCAGGTAAGAACATAGTGATGGCAGAAAAGACTGTACTGATAGCAGGTACGACCGTACTGACAGAGGGTACGACCGTACTGACAGAGGGTACG
>JAOYSI010054497.1:0-25059 GCA_025775065.1 Hiodon alosoides
TTTAACCCATCTCAACTCCTCTCTTGTGAAAAGAAAAACGAAACAAAGAAAATTCAGAAAAACAGTTATCGATTTTGTTGTTTTATGTCAAAAAACACCGTCCAGTAGCTGATTATTTGTCTTTCTTGAGGAAAATATTATGCTAATGTGATTGCCAAAATTATGTGTTGATTGTTAAATACATAATCTTTTGTCATTTGCAGTTGTTTGTCTTATTTGCACTCACTGAGCTGAATAGGAGTTCATATAGTCAGAAAATGTTTCCGAGGATCGTTTGCAAACAGAATGATCAAACAGAAACAATAATTGAAATATTACCAGTCTTTGTCATATAGTTTGTCTTCACTTACTCACATATTAATCACATTTGAGGAATCTGTGACTAAAAGGTCCATGCAGAACAATTTCCCCAGCCTCTGGGCAGGGCTTTCGACAGCCGCAGCACCTTCACCTTCAATTGCCTTTCTATCTTCTTACCTTGAGTGATCAGACACAGGAAGCTGAATCGCTAGTTAATGGCCTTTATTTCTCGTAAACGGTACAAAATCGTAACCAATTCAAAACCGATCCACCTTTTGACAGCTGCAAATGAATAGGCTATTATTCCGATAACAAACATAATTTAAAAACCTCTCTTTTCTCATTTAGTTTCTTGATGGTTGGCACCCGTGGTGTGTTTTTATTAAGGGTCTGCCTGTCAGATGACATGCTAATAATACAAAGGATACATTTTCACTAAATTTGTTTGTGATGGTAAATGTAATGTAAAGTGTAATGTACATGTCTGTTGTATTCCTACTGTTTACTTGGTTAATAAACACCCTAATATATGGCTACACAATATCAAATTTTAATTCAGATGAAGTTGTAAACATAAGATTTATTTGGAAATATGCTTATATACCACTGAAGCAGTACTTGGAAGGATCTGATCTTTATTCTAAAATGCCTGCATGTCCTTGAGAAAAATCATCCAAAATGCTCCCAGAGAACAAAATTGTTCAACATTATAAATAGGACCTCATATACAAAATTCAGAAACATTAGTAGTTGATCGTTTTTCACATGTAGAAGATCTAAAATGTCTAGAGAATATTTATAGCAAATAATGAACATCAGATTTGGAGATCAGCGGAGCAGTAGAATTTGAAGTTTTTGATTGTGCACTTAATATCCCTTCACAGAATAAATGTCAAGGGATCCAATTTGCTCAGCTTTCTATTTTTTTTTTATTTTTTACCATTTGCAACGTTTCCAGAATTGAAATGCATGTCAAATTGTACGGAATTACTATTTTATTTTTTGGCTTGATATAATTAATTCTCAGTGCTCCATAAATGTGAGATGCGATTTAGGTGGAGAGCATTCATTAAAATGTTTGTGCCATAGCATGGATTTAGGAATCTGGAGAGAGAAAAACACACACACACACACACACACACACACACACACAGAGCTGTGCTGACTGACTGATCACTTCTCTTGTGAACTGTGAATCCAGCCTGGGGAAGGAGAACTTAGATGGCTGGGGAACAGGCAGAGCCTGCAGCAATACACCAGTCAGTCTGAGTCTGTTTGTGACAGATGCCGTTGGTCGGATCCAGGCAACACTAAGGCGTTTTCTGCCGCTCCCATGAACCACAGACTGTAGACTTTGATTAGAACCCTTCCTGTTGAATACTTAACCTTGTTTTACCTTTTACCAATATGGTAGTTATGTTGTAGTATCGCGGTAATGTTTTTCTGAACACAGCTGCTCATTTCTGTGTAATGCATGAATGCTTAACATAATCTTCTTTGTATACTTCTCTATACAAAGCCTTCCCGTACAAAGAGACAATTAACAATGGAATTCATACAGACGCAGAAACGAATGCACCAAGAAATGAATTTATGTTTCTGAATTTGACTGGCCCTTCATCAAGGCACAGAGAACAGACGATGCATCAATACCAGCATTGTTACCGGCACCAGTATTCACCACTTCCTGTCGCCAACATTCTTTAAATACCCCCGCACACCATCCTCTTCCCACACAGCACAAAAACTTTAGAATTATAAACTGCTTTAAAGTCTTGGGGTTAATTCACCAGTTAAGATTCTTTCAGGTTTTAACAAGATATAAAATGTATGCAATCTGTTTAGTGTATTTTAATGGTAGAAGTTAATGACCATTAATTCATTCTGTGTTTGTGTGGCAGGCCAGGCCATGCTGGGTCGAGGAGTAATTTGACATGCACAGGTCGGTTGGAACTTCATGTCTTTTTTTTCTCTGTTTGGTATAAATTTATTTGTGCAGGTCACATGCCTGAAGTCCGTGGCCTAATCATGATAAAAACATCATAGATTATTATGCTTTTATGTGTAAGTTATGCAAGTTTATTGATATCATGTCATCTCCTTTACAGCATTTATTCTTTATACCTTCTCATAGTAGCTGTCATTAGGGCAAGGTAGCTAAGTTTCTAATAGCACATTAACCCCTAAACTACAGCACTTTGTACGTCGCTTCGGATAAGAGCGTCTGCTAAATGACTAAAATGTAAATGTAAATGTAATTAGAGTACTCTCAGATTCCTCTCTGATCAATGGGACATGGTTACACGTAGTTGACTACTCTACAGCAGTGAAGGCTGAGGTCTTCTCTGTATGTTTTAGAGAAGATCACCACTCTCCTGAGAATCAGACGGACCTGCTTGCTCCAGGACCCTCTACGTGCCTGTGTTTTCCAGGATGTTTCCCTTCTCCTAGCAACAACAACTACAGAGACCGAGTGACAATTAACAGTTAACATTTTTTTGATTCGTCCTTGCCTGGGACCAAATCAAAACTTTGACAACCCACTATTCACATTTAATAAAATCGTATTTAATAACCATTTCTGTTTTTTGAACCTTATTTATTCTATCTAATAACACTAGTAAATGCAGCTATGTAAAGTGCTGCAGGCCAATGTTTACATTGCTATACTGAAAAACAATAGATTTCTCCTGGCTGTGTTTTCCCACGGCGAGCAACATTTTAATTTAACCCAAATAGCAAATCAAAATCAGGAGAGTATTTCATTATGGAGTCAAATATTTTGTGGCATTTGTAGAAATAAGGCTAATGCATCATTAATACAGTATCTAGAGGACATTACTAACAAATGAAGAACATGACCTCCCAAGCAATGTAATTTTAAAAAAATGACAACTGCAATAAGTTGAAAAACTTTGAAACTTTGACTGGAAAATCTTAGTGTTGGCTTAAGCCCTCAACTGAATACAACTGAAAAATACAACACAACCTGAAGGGATGGGCAATTATTTAGACAACATGGCCCTACAAAGTTTTAAGACTGTTCTAAGTAAACTGGGATGAAATAAAAAAATAAAAAAAACAATTTGACAAGTCTCTTACTGGTGAGCCTGTGTGTGTGGTCAGGATCAAGTCGGGGGACAGCATGTATTTGGTTAAATTGTCATCCCTTTATGAGACTCACAAGTGCGAGGAACGGCAAGATCTGACAAAACCACAGGGTGAAACTTCAAATATACTGGCTAAATACGTCCCTCCGGTAATGTTATGCTGCCTATTTGTGAAGGGCTGTCATTGGATTAGAAAGGCAACATCCCTCCCGAGTGGCTCAGTCGGCCAAGACTGATCCCTGAGAGCTACAGTTCGCCCGTTTGAATCCAGCTCATGTCATCAGCCGATTGTGACAAGGATAGAGGAGTCTGTCACACTTCTTCGCCCTTCCCGGCATGTGGTGATGGGAGTCGCGGTGACCAGCTGCGATGCAACAGTACAATCAGCGATCCCTAATTGGGTGGGCTACTGGGCGATATCAAACAGAATGCATGTCATTTCATAGCAATATGAAATATTCATTTTATAATTATATATAATATAAAAATATATATTTTTTAATTGGAGTTCTTTATCATAAATCCAGAAAACATACATAAACCCTTCGCTGGTGTTCGTTCTTGTCAAAGTAGGACCGGTCACCAGCCTTTGATTCCTTAAAAATATTTTTTATTTATTTATATTTTAGCTATAAAGAAGACGAGACCGGATGGGTCACAACTAAGCCGGTTTGAAATGCCAAATCTTGAGACATGACAGGTGGTAAATGAAGCCCCCGTAGTTGTTTATCAGGGAAGCACTCAAAGCAGCCCATTAAAAGATTTTGCCAGTACTGACTGCAGCTGGAGGAGGGTGATATTGATGCGGTATTGACAGAGCGACCGCCCCAGCCGTGTGCAGAGGATTGATCGGAGGGGCAGAAATTTTAGGAACCGCTGCCTCTACGTGACTCCAATTAGGACTCATCTTGAGCTACCTATTTAATACCCTCCAAAGCCAAGCCCCAGGCCTTTCTGGTATACAGTTAGATTGGAAGTTTACTTAAACCCGTCCCTTTTTAATCAGCTCAGTCTTAAGGCTCTTTTGGAGTGTCTGGAGAAGTAAATGAAACAGGACCCAAAAAAAAAAGGAGATGTAATATTTTCATTTTGAATGCAGATGACGTAGAAGTTTTGACATAGGGTGGTTCAGCAGAGAAACTACTTTAGCCAATAATTCTCTGTGTAAAAGAAATAGCATATTAACGTCCTCACGAAACATAAATTTAAAATTGTGAGGGTATTAGTTATCAGTTTTACATTTTAGTCTTTTAGCAGACACTCTTATCTAGAGCAACGTTTTAAGGTACAATATGAGATACCAAGCTACCATGCCCAATTGAGAAATACTGAGTACAAACCAACTGCTGAGTCCAACTAAGGAGATGAAATACACATCAATTATAAACAATTAATACAATCAATGATTGTATTATCATGAATGGGTAGGAAGTTAAGGTGAGGTGATATTTTTTTCTTACAGAAAAGTATTAATGTTTTGTATGCAGGTTTTCCATATATATGGGGTCAATTCCGCACCTTGGGGTATTTATTTGTGGTTTTGTTTTTCATTACTTTGAAAAGACTTCCATATTAATTCCCAATATGCGTCTATTTCTGTATGCATTTCCATTTATTTACATATTTGTTTCATGTTTTGCTTTTGTCGTTATTCTCTCTTAGTCTATTCTGCAATGTCTTTCTTAATGCTGAAAGGCCGTTAGCCGTTAGCTGTTGAGAATCCAAGTGCTGTACTTTAATGGGGAGATCCAAGAGGCAGACAAAGGGTTAAACAGAAGTGAACAGGGCAATACAGAAGGCTCTGTAGTCAAAGGCGTAGGCACATTTGAAGCCGCGATTGGTAAGTATGCACTAAACTGCTCAGCCCTGCCACTAAGGAAGCAAACAAGGCTGCAACCAATGAGTGACACAAAGGGGTATAAATGCAAAGGATTTGAACTGAAGTGTTGATGGCAGGTGTTAACAATCAAAGATGTACAATGGACTAATTGCTCAATTGACATGACGCACGTGGAACTGGAATTCATCGGATAGCAACCTCTGTAAATGGAGGAATGTTCCATCTTTAAAACTGTCAATTTTGGTTTAGTAAATGTAAACTTAAAATGTGAACTTTAGTAAACCTAACAAATTTAATTCAAATGGCTCCATGCTAAACATTTTGGATTTCCATTTTTCTTTCATTTTCTGTGCGAGAAGGTCTGACTCTCCCCTGTGAAACAGTCAACCATATTTTGTAGTGAAATAACTACAGATTAAAAAACATAACTATAGACTCTGCAGACTTTTCCATTTTTCATTATTAGCTTTTATGACACAACACTCTAACCTACCACTAGCCCCAGATACAATGTACTGTAAGATATTATTAAGATGTAACGATCCAGTTCAGTGATCTGTTCCTCTCCACTGCTTGCAGCTTGAAAACAGTAAGCAGGGTGGGCAGCTAGCAGGTTTCTGCAGCATGCAATGATAAATAGGCCACCCTAAAAACTGTAACTTGATTTGTTTTGAAATCCAAAATTTCACCAGTTTAATGAAACCCTCAGAGTAATTTTTTCACGACTGCTGAATACCCTAAACTGAGAAATACACTAACGAAAAAAATTGTACTCAAATATAAAAAGGAAAGGTAAATAACCTCTTTCTTTGTGATAATATAGTTTGTTTGTTTTTTGGAATCTGCATTCAGCTTTTTTGCACAAAATTTTATTCCACATTGGTGAACATAGTTTGTCTGGGTCTGTATCCTGCAGAGAAATTAGCTGGAGTCAGCTGGCTTTCAATTGCAGAAAACATCTAGATTTAAATTCAATTTAAGTACTGAACTCCATGCGGTTTCTGGTGCATATGGTCAGGTCATCTTCAGAGGATTTTGAGCGTGAAGCCATGGGGGCTTCAGGGTTTTATTGCTAAAAAGTGCCAGTGAGCATTAGAGAGTATTGAGGAGTAGGAGGCAGGCCACAACAGGCAGGGCGGAGAGAGCAGCAAAGGTTACAGTGACCGACTTAAATCTATTAATTGCCAAAGAAAATGTGAAAAATTGAGGCCACTGGTGTCTAGACTTAATCTATATTTAGGTCAGTAGGGAGTCCAAGTTCACAGGGGCTTCAGGAGACCTGGGCTGTCTGCGTACTAAGTTAACATCCGCAGACTCTGTTGCATCCAATCTCACAATTCATCCAGCAGAGGCACAACAGAAAACACAATCAGACAATCAGGGCCCTGCATATAGCTTGAGGGCCAGCACACTCCCGCTTCCCTCAGGTAACAGCTCCCTTTTACACTGGCTTCTTAATTAGCAGGAGAGAGACAGGCGGGTGATGAGCTGAGGGCTGACTGCTGTCACGCAGGCCCAGCAGGATCAGTACTGGACAGCTCACACTCTACTGGGCTTGGCAGGATCAGTGCTGGAAAGCTCCTGCTTGAAGTTGTGGGAGGCTGATCATCTGCTACAGGGGGCATCGAACACTACTGGATTTGTATTAGCATTTCCAGAATGTGATGGGCCAGCTAATGGTGCGATTAATGTAGTTGTCTTTTTTCCTGTAACTATGGCCATGCACTGCGTGCATGTCTAGTGTGTGCCACTTATGGTACAGTATAATCAGGTTACGTTTCCATCGGTCCCTGGTCGTCTGAGTGATTTAACTATCCTATGTACCATCACCCATGATGATATTTCCAAACATGGTCGACTGAACAAACATAAACCCCACAAGGGCAAAGAACAAATGATGAACTTCATGGTACCAGAAATATTTTATGAACCAGTCATTTCCTTTAAATCTCTAACAACAACAAGGAGTATTTTTTTTTCCTATTGTGTAATTCAAAAAGCTTTCTTGTGTCTTCATAACCCCAGCTTTAGTTTAAAATGAAAATACAGAATCTATAAGACAGTCTTAACTGTATCTTTCTGGAATGCTAAATTACCAACCACTTTTTAAAGTTTGAAATATTCTTAAGACTTTAATCACCCAGCTGAGCTTCTCCAGGCAAACATAAGTGTCTTATCTGCCTTCTTAAGAAGCGGGGGGACTAAATTTTTATGATCATGGGTGAAATATGATTAAATTATGCATAAGACCTATCAAGCCATTGGCCATCTTTGAACTCACATTACCTTTTTCATGCAGTAGGTATTTTTAAAGCAATTTGATGGAATTTATATATATATATATAAAAGAAGTGGACAGATAGGCGGGCAGTAAATATATTTTTTTTAAGGAAAACTGGAATACAAACTAAACAACTGATCAACTGGGAATTCTCAAAAAGCATAGTCTTTGGGTTTAAAGTTGGAATTTCTTTAATTTGCATATAGTAATTATCAAGTCGAATGCCCATATTTACATTGATGCCTAAATCTGAATTAAACTAGCTACTAACTGCTTCTGTTATAACCTATTATTTCCCCTAGGTGGAATTTCCACTACGCATTCAAAAACTTCTAGTTTTCTAGTTCTGCAAAACAGCTCAATTTCTGCTTAGACAGCAGGAGTGTGGCTTTTGCGTTTATGTGAAGTCACTGAATAAATACTACTACATAGAATATTGTATATTTTTTTATTATTATTGGTTTTATTTTAACTGAAAATGAGTATAATACACGACCATGGTAACAATTAACAATAACGAATACTTCTACCGTACATTTTGTACATTTTCCCAAAATATAATTTCTATCGGAAACTTTAAATACGGCAATTTCCAGATATTCGAAGATATTCGACTATTTTCCTCTTTTTCTTAGAACAACAGTCCACTTTCTTTTTCCATATAACCTTCTGAACCCCAAGAATGCTGACTTTCAAACTGGGAAAACTAAAGTGACTTATCTCCTTTTTGGCTGATTCCCTTCACTTGGCAGAAGCAATTTTTCCCCCTTTCCACAGCATTCAGTCCAGCCAAATCAGATTTTCAGTCTCCAGATCGTCCTGACTACACCTGCTAGGATGGGCACCTCAGGCACTGCATTGGAGAATTGGTTCCACTCCAACCTCTCTCAAGGTCTCCTTGAGAGTTCCTATGGTTGCAGTCACATTCCCCAGACAGGAGTGTCTTGAGGTTCTGAGCTGGTTCTCCTCATGTCCCCTCCTAAGACAAGGTTTTTCAGTCCTGTTAAAATGGCACCTGGTTCTTCTCATTGCTGCGATGCTATGTAATCGCAGTGTAACTTTATGAATTATTATTTTAATACTGAGGCCTGTATGCGTGCACCCAGTGGGTGCACTGCGATATTAGCGTGAATGGCTGACTACGGGCCCCAAGTCAGCCTCTCCATCCTCTGACTTGCTGTACCACGCAGATTCCTTTGGTACCGGCTCTTGTACTACAAAGAACCAATGTAGCATTGCCATCTCAATAATTCCAACTCTTACGGAATAGCAGGCACATGTCCTAATTACACACTACCCGTTTAATTCAATTTCTCACTTTCATCCTTTTTTCCCCCGTTTGTCTCTGAACTTAGAACATCAAAGGAAACTTTCAAAAACTTGAGCTAATGCTTTAATAAAACAAGTTTAAGGCAATGATATGAAAACGGTGAATCTTCTCAGAGAGGGGATGAATTTTTCATGGATTAGGACCTGTCAGTTTTTGATGCAGAGGTTAAGAGGCACAGAGTTGCATGACTCCCTTTTAGGTTTATAAATGAATTACTGCTCACACAAGAGGATGCTTAGACGACAAACTCTAAGCTGTTTGGGCTATTTTCTAGAAGCATCAAAGTTTTACTGGCTGTGTATCCATGAAAAACAAAAAGCTTTGGGATTTTGTAACATCAGCTAAGAATGGCGCAAAAAGTAATGAATATGCTGAAGAAACCAACTAAAAACTTCCCAGAAAGTAATATATTCCCTGTTCATTTTTATGAGAATGGTCAAGGTTCTACCGTACGTTGGCATATTGAGCTCTGTACATCAAATCCTTTTTCAGAGGATTTTATAGAGATGAAATACCAAAGGTCTGTGACACACACACACACTCGCAAACATGAATATATATAAGGTCACAAGTCCTGTAGAATCAGCAGCTAAAGCGCACTGAACCAGACACTCCAGCACTACCTCAACAACTTGAATGCCTCATCTACATGGTTACGAGTTGTAAGCTATTTTAGTAAGAAGGGTTTCAGCTGAATGATGAAATATTAATAATAACATAAAATGTGCAGGAGAAGAGCAGGAAGGAAGAAATAAATGGGTAATTATGAGGATCTTAAAAAAAACATCCGTATGTCTGCCTAATTGACACCATTGGCCACATCACTGCTACAAGCCAATGGCCAGCCCGTGTCTACCTTCAAAGACTTTATTTCTATCCAATGAGACTCATTGCCAAACACTAACAAGTAGTACCAGCGATTTCTAACTCCGAAGAAAACTTAACTCCTTTGCCTGATCATTAAGCTTCATTTCCATAATCATATTAGTTACCAGCCAGTTGCAATCATTCACAATACTCATTTTCTGCATGGTATCACACTCATTTATTATTGTTGCATTATTTTGTTGTTAATAAATATCTTTTCAATTCAATTAACTATTCAAATTAGTTTATTGAATTACCTTAACAATACTGGGTTGTACAACGGAATACAGGAATTAAACACATTATTTATTACAGAAGCAAAATATAGTACATATAGGTATGAGTAACATGGATATAGTGGTATGTATGCACCATTAAACCATAAGGAAGAAAGTTTGTGGCCATAAAAAGAATAAATCCTCAATGGACTTTATAAAACAGCATCTCATACCATTGTCAGCCATCAGTTTCCTTTTCCTTTTTTTTAAGTCACATAAATGTTACAATAAAACTTAATGGTTGGAGGAGAAACCAGGTTTCTACTTGATGCTGACTTGAAGCATAACATTTCAAAATCTATTATTTAACAGTGTTCCCCAGTCCATTATACTGCTGTTCTCTGCACCTCCCAACACAGCCCTTCCACCCTGCCCTCCTTAGGCTGGACCTGGACATCACCACCCGTCTGGCAAGTGCACCCTCTATTATATATAACACACTGCACGTCTGCAGAATTAGCATCGCTGCTCACCATTTGTGTGCATTGCAATTATTCATTTGTGAATGTAAGCATAGCAATAACTTTGTGCTTATTTAATATTATATAAAGATATTGGTGTTAATGAACAATACTGAATTTCTGACTAAGTAGAAGCTTGAGTGAACCTCAGATTCAGAAAGAAAGAGCGGACCTTTGAACTGTGGGTCAAGGAACAACGTCAAACAATGTTTTGTCAGTCTTACATTATTGCCACTCAGATAAAGTTGGCCTCTTCTCTTGTGTTTTGAAAAGATCTGGGCATGGAGCTGTGCCCAGTTGACATTGTGTGTGTCTTTCTCTCTCTGGCACCAAAGTCCTAGCCATATCATTGATTTAAGAGTTTCCAATAAATCTTCTGCACATTCAATGGTCGACTCACTCCTGGAATGAATGTCTTGTCTGCACTTCATACAGCTGGTTATTAATCCAAAACTTCTCAAACACGCTGAATAGTCGGTTCCATTTGGTCACATTGTCAGGTCTCCAGTTCCTGTCTTCCTGAGGAGAAACCACCTGAAACGTCTCCTCAACAGCTTCTGCAACTTTTTTCAAAACCTTTTAAATTCGACAGTATTTAATGTAGCCTGTCGTTCTTTATCTAAAAAATAGGTCTTTCGTTCTTCCACATAACAATAGGGGATATTTTTAAATCGTTAAAAAGCGTTTTCAAAGCAGCTGAATAGCAAACTGAAAGTTTGATCAATTATCTACACTTCTTTTTTTTACTTTATTTATTTACAAAACATCAACAATTCAACAATCAATCAATTATCTATACTAATGTGCCGGCTTTCCGTACAATGCCTTTTTGACAAAATTAGACTTAAAAAAAATGAATACATCTGCTGTATTTGAACCAGTGTAATTTTCTTTTTTTTTAAAAGGCACCTTTCTGTAATATGTGATTGTCTTATTTTTTAAAGCTTATATCTAAATCCCGTGTTTTCCCGTGCAGCTGTACAATAAAGCCAAATACTTTTTCCAATAAAAACAAAAATACAAAAACAAAACTGAAGACCAACGTTAAATAGAAAATTGTTAAATCATTTCCTGGCCCCAGAAAGGTCGGTGACATGAAAAACAGATAAACCTCAGAAGTTAAACCACTTCACAAGTTATTCCGCGAAGTGTCAGACAAGCTCTCTGAGAGTTTTGACTGATGCACTTTTGCTGTTGTTATTTGAGTCCAGCCCATTGAACGTTTCACCTGGTAATTATGTTTTCATTTCAAACTCTAAGATATTGAACATTGAGTTGTTTACTTCAGTTGCTCCTTTGCTTATGAACTCCAACTGAGACCGCACAACACATCTCAGTTCATCAGGTACAATTTATCTTTGTGGTATTCTGGGTCCAGATAGAGATTTAGTGCTTATTGCATGAATCAATGCGCGCACATCTGCTCTTAATGTAACATCAGGATGCAACACAGTGTTATGTGTGTAACTGCCATGTTTGGCATATTAAAACAAAAGAGTGTCTTACCACTGAGACAATGACCGGTGTATATGTAAAAATCACTAAAGTTAAATTTTGCTGCATAGGCGAGTGTCAATGAGTGTTGATTGATTAAAAATCAACTTGTGGCTAAAATCTCCTGTAAATATACAGCAAGTGAAAAGATTTAAGAGTAAAAATGCAAGAGTCAAGAGCTATTTGAGTCAAGGGTCTTGTGGCAGAGAGAGGGGAGTACTGAAGTTAATGTCCACCAAAGTCTCCAGCACTGCAATCTCCATGAGGCCACAGGGCTGAATCAGCTGTCCAATAAACTTCCTATTGGTCGAATGCGATCAGAAAAGCAGGAAGTGGAGAGCACCCAAGTGGTTTGTATTACACAAATAATTAGGAGGAAAGTTTTCAAGCCCTAAAAAGGTTTTATTTTTTACTGCTTTTCTCAAGCTGGTGCTTGAGAAATGGCAGTCTGTTATGTGTGAATCCTTTAGAAGGTATAGAAATACTTCAACATAATCCTTCCCATTCCAAGCATGATCAACAAATATTTCATCTGAAGTGTGACGCAGGCATCTACATTTGCCCACTTAAAAGCCAGGAATTTTCAAAAAGAACCACCGTTGATACATCGGCTGTCACACTCTTGACTTACCACGTATTCCAAAAAACCATCACATGCTCCCTGTGCACATGGCCGAGCAGACACAGTGACAGTTCCTTTTGTCCACGTTTGTGATTTAAGGGCAATCACAAACCCCATACCTCTTTCTTGAGCTGGACTGGAATGGAATACAAATCAGAATGGTAAATTCATTCATTTAATGAACAATTTGCTTAAGTCAGAGGGTTTTTGGGGAGCTTTATCCAATTGGTCAGGTGCAATCCCCAAAAGGAAGAAAATAATAACCTGAAATAATGATCTCCAATAACATACAAATTTTGTCTTTAAATGTATTACTGAATTTTTGTCTGGGACCAAATCGAAACCTTATAATCACACTTTACATAACTGTACTTAATAGCCTTTTTTCTGAATAAATACAATGCTATTGTCACAATCTGGGGTGGAAACCTGGGATCTTATTTGAGTTTTGCATTTTTTGTATTATCCCCTCTGGGACTCACCATAATTTGTTCATGAAGAAATGAGTCAGCAAATTGAGCTGGCTTGAATCTGCGCGTGCATGTGCAAGATGGTTGCTGCTTTTGCTTATATTTTTCATACAGAGAAGGAATCTTCTTTTGTTAGTAATGGGATTTTGTTTTGTTTTTTTATTTTAATTTGTACAGTTATTTTCACTTGGAAGAACTACAACTCCCAGTTTCGGTCGTGGCAAATGCAACTAGACTAGTCTTCACAAGGGATGGCAGTCACGCCGACAATGGAGTTGCACTGCAAAGAGATGGTCTTTGAAGGGAGATTCAATCCCCAACTATGGTCGTATCCTCTGTGTTTGAGTTGCGTGTTGTCTAGCTGTCGGTTGAGTGCCCCAATGCCATTCAGAGTGCCTTGAGGGGAGCAGTTGGAGGTCGTATCTGAGCCAACGACTGCAGCAAGGACAATTATGTGTGTCTTGAGGTGTGGTGTATTCGTTTAGTTAGTTAGTGTTTAGTTAGTTTAGTTAGTTTAGTCAGTTAGTGTACCTGTGTCCGCCTCAGCTCCTCAAGTTATTGTCTTTTGTTTCTCTCCTGTTCTCCTGACCCCTTACCTTCACCAGGTTCAGGCTGGTGAAAACAAGAACGTTGGGAGGGTTCTGACCGGCAACAGAGCAGTGTCTGCTCCTTCTTTGTTGAACGCTTGTTGTCCTTTCATAGATGATGATAGCAGTGCTAACATTTTTTAATCAGGCTTGCTAGCGAGGTTTTGTGTGTAATTACAGACTGCACGAGTACTGTGTCCTGGAGGGCTGAAACCTCTAGAATCCTGGTCGTCTCGTCTTTAGACAGTTCTGTCTAACCGCATGAGACTATTCAATAAAATTGTATTAAATGTGATGAGGTTGTCAACATTTTGATTTGGTCACAGTCTAGATTTAATTAACAGGGTATCCACATTGAAATTTAACTTTGAATATAAGACTGCTGGGATACAATTTAATGTGGATACTCTGTATGTCTAATCCAGATAGGTTTCCTCTATACATTTCTATATTTGTAAGACACCATGCATCAATTGTATGGCAATCCAATTTAAATTGAATGTTTTTGTCACCAATATCAAATATCAAATCAGTAATTTGCATTTTGAATGGTCACAATCCATGTTTTTAAGCCAGTTTACACATTCAGTGGACTGATATTGAAGGATATAGCAATTGCCTTGGTCTGGAATTTAATAAATGCATTGCTCCCGGCCATCAGGAGAAAGTTACGAACAGATAAGTGGAAGGTGAAGGCAGATCAAATTAGGACTGCTCTGACAGAAAAAGAATGTGCTTCAAATTTTTACTCTCACACATAAAAAAGTGATGGAATCTATCTTTAATGTTTGTTTAAAAAATAAAGGCTACACATCCTCTGCCAAACCACGGCCAATTTCTGCATGCAGTAAAAAATTGTCATATTTGTATGAGCGCATGTCTGACATAGTTCTAAGCCTCTTGAATTGCTGAATTTATCATCACTTTCTGTCACACTGACTTACTGGGGACTGTAGCGTGGTTGCTGAGAGCCTTAAGACATGAAGGACTGCTTTTAATTTCATTGTAAAACCCGTACTGTTCCCGGTCTGTGTCGGGCTTCCATTGATTGAGACTAAGGCATTCTTAACCACATTGTTGGTAGCAGCTCTTTGGACATGTATTTCAGAATGCTGTATTATGTCAAAACTATGTTTTAAAGAAAGAAGAAACAACCAGCCAGCTGGGGAAAGACTGGGGGTCAGTTAATTTGTCACATTGCACTCTGAACCACAAACGTACATCCAAGCTGTTCCATTATATGTATATATATGTATGTATGTATGTATATATACACCTACTATATTTCTTTGCTTTAGACTTTTATACTGTAATCACTGTTATCCCAGTTGCCTACTTTCTTGTTGCACTTGACCAGTGAAGAATCATGACAGAAAGGATAATAAACCAGTAAGCTCATATTGTTCAGGTTTGAAATAAATCAATGAAAGAGATCCATTTAAATTCAGCAGGCATCCACGTCCCATTATAAAGTGATTAGAAAAGCAGTCTTATTGAAGTCCCAATAAAGGTTAGCGTCTGAGCACCTCTCAGACAGCCAAGCTTCATTGTTCTCAAATACAAATAGAACTTCTTTTACCTTAATTATTTTATTCCAAAATCCTCTTGGTATTCTTTTCACCTGTCTTTTGAATGAATTAGCAGTTCTGAGCTATTGAATTTCAGTACTTGGCTGGGACCAATCAAAACTTTGGCAACCAACTAATCATAGTTTTAGCTTTTTTAGAAATATGACTTCAGCACTCATTGTGTCTCCTTTTAGTCATTGTAATTTATTATTTGGACAATGTTAATGTGTGACCATTTCCTATGCATTTTGGCCAGCATCTTTGAAGCTCAGGTGGAAGTAATTATTAAAAGTTGATTTATAGCTATCAACCAAGTTTACCTTTGTGCAATAAAAGTGTAAGAAAATCTGTAAGAAAACCTTATCAATGTGCACCTCCATGTCCCTCCATATTTACTGAAGTGGAAATCATTATTTATACTACTGTATCCGCCTCCCTGATGCATGTAGAAACCAGGGAAAGAGTTGTCTGTCGGGGTGCAAACCATGGTGCAACACTATTTGCTATGCTTAGTTTGCTTTCAAGACGAAAAAGTGCAAAACTGCAGAAAGGAAACTAACAGCATCTGCCATGTATACTTCGGATGAAAAATGCTCACTGTGGTAGGAGCAGAAGCAGAGCAAAAACCTGATGGAAAGTTTTGAGCAAATATCTGTGTGTCTGTGATTTTTATGAACATTCGGTGGTAGATATTTGACTGATCTGCTTTTTGGAGTAGAGAATTCAATAGAGAGCGCACTAAAGACCACCCAGGCCAGCAGCTCCGATTAGGGAAGTAGTATTCACTGTTTTAGTAGAGGTTTTAGTGATTTTTTTTTTTTGCAAGCATTTAGACAAGGAGAAAGCAAGTGTATGTTGTTGTGTTTCAGCAGACCTACTAAATGTGCTGTGTAATTTTTTTTATTGTTCTCGAATGAATATTCATTGTTGATGATTACGCCTTCCAACAAAGCTGTGATTAGATGACATGTAATGATTAAACTAGACGTGCAGATGAGATCACGCTGTTGTGAAGCTTCATACTCGTCTGCATTGACCCAATTGTTGATCTTAACAAAAATGACAACTGTGTTGTTGGTTCTTTGCACAGATATCTTTGCTGTTGAATTGCGTTAGGCCTTCACGTACTGCTCCATCCTTTTGTTTTTGTTTTTTTGGTTGAAATATCATTACTTCAGGAAACAAACATTTCTTCTGCCGTTTCTAAGAAGCAAAAAAGAAACTAAAAGCAATCTGTTGATATCTGTGCAAACAAAACACGGTCCATTGTGCAGGACCGAAAAAATTATATCAAGTGAGGCAAACCTCATGGAATTCCTCGTAACTTTTCATTTCTTGTGTTCCACAAGGATGGGTAGAATTGTAAGAGGATTGATTCTGCTATGCTCGGTAGATTTTCTTTACTGGGGGATTCAAGTAGAAAGTCTTATTTTTATGTTTTGCAAGGTTATTTGAAAGGCAAATACTTCTGATTTTAGATTTTTTTCAACAGATTTAAAATGATGTCTTTTAAAAATGAAAAGTACAAATGTTACTTCAAAAGGCTCTACTACCTCGAGTGATCTATACACGGGTCTTCATTCAACTTCATCGAGAGGGAAGACAGACTCTTTTTTTCTCGCTTCCCTTCCTTCTAAGTATGATACGCGACAGTAGTTATCTTGACACAGATGCTTGTTGAAATCTGGCTTATAGCTGTGGAAAACCCATTAGAGTTTCAGTTTGGTTAATCATTTTCAAAGTTTTGTCCAATTTTTCGCCTGTCAGATGGCAGTAAATCAAGTACAGTTTAAAATGGTGTGGTGTAGATGTTACTGTACAGTGGATTTCTGAATTACTAACCGTCTGATATACAATGTCACATTTCAGATAATAAAAAAAAAATGGAGGCTAAGCCTACAGCTTACGAAAATGACCCTTTCTCTAAAATGTATATAATATAGTGCCCAAGAGTAATTTCCAAATTATTTTGAGTTTTCAATCTAGGGCCAAAAAAGGGTAATACGCCCAGCATTCTGATGAGTTACAGAGAATTTCAAAAATGGCTATCCTACCCTCTGTAGGACAGAGGCTGTCATTACAGATTTTACCGTTTGTGTATTCAAATTTATTTGGTATAGCAAATTCATTATTAAATTAGTAAAGAGTGAAAAGTGGTACACATAGGTTATTCCAAGCAATTAAATTAAATTAAGTATGGATAAAGATAACAGGTATATAGATTTTACCAAAAACAATTATTGTAACGATTGGGCTAACAGTGAATACAGCTGCAAATCAACCCAAACACACTAATGATCCAGATTTGGAAGTAATTATATTACCTATTTAAAATTTGAAAGGACGCAAAATTAGAAAATCATAGGAAATAATGTTATTGTGTGTAATGAAGAGAAACAAATGACAGAGTTGGCATCTATTTAATATGCGTTTAATGTTTTTTTTTCCATGATGGAATTACATAGCCTTTTTTGTAAATGTGCTTGTAATTACTTTTCATATATTCCAAAGGAAATTAATTTTACAGTGTCTATCCTGCTGGGATCTGCATTTTGATTCCCCTTTCCCCTTTGAGCTTTCACTATATCAGTAAAATATTTAACGCATTTAATTCACATTAAGGGAATAGGGAATAATTTTCACTATTGTAATATTTTTTTTCTGTCTAATTTGGTTATGAAAACAAATTCTGTGAATCCAACATGGAGGAATAAATGTCAACATTCTTCCCAATGTTGTCTTTAAAAACAGTTATTTTACACTGCACAGACCAAAAGGTATTGTAAAGCACTACATATTTCATTCAGTGTGACACTTTCACATACCCCCGTAAGAGCCCATTTCTCTACTTGATGGTACAATGATAAATTAATGTTCGCTTTGCAGTGCTATAACAATGCTTTGTTGGAAGACTGATTATATATGGTACTAAACTACTACATTGTTTCATGTCATAAATTTGAGTTTGAAACAAGAGGCAGTTTACACAAATAATGATTTATACATATGTTGACTATACCCCATTTTTATTTTTTATACTCTTTTTCCAGGTATATAACCTGAAATAATAAAATACAGAATAAAAACTTCAGTGATGCCTAAGCTGACAAAGATTGGAATATTTAAATTTAGAATTTAAAGGCCCAAACATTATTTCGCCCAGAGTTAATGTTTTTGAATGTTTATTAAAACTGAAGCCTTGAATTTCAAAGAACTGGGAGTAACCCATAATCTAATATTACTAATATTCTCCCTTTACAGCCTGAAGTATGATTGCATAGAATTTCCCACATCTTTCGCAATGTTCCTTTCAGAATGGTGCCAAAATCAAGCTAATATTCAAGACGAATGCTTCACTGTTTCTCTCTCCCAGTCAGAAGGCAGTAAATCCGTCTTCTCCACACACCACTGCATGGTCCAACAAAGCAGGTACAGAATGCTGGGTCACTGATTGTCCAAAAGAACTAAATCAAATGAAAGCAACACACTTTGGTGAAAGAGCTGCAAGGCACTCCAACCCAACCCAATCCAGAAAAATATTCAATTTACAGGTAACCGGTTTCTGCTTCTCCCCCAAACAAGACTTCATATCAGCCTTTCTACTAGCTCCAGGTTCCTCTAAGATGTGGAAGGGTTTCTGGCACCAAAAAAAAAAAAAGTGCAGAGTGCAGGAAAGGACAGTATTGAAACAATTTAATAATTAAAACATTGAAATAATTAAGCTGGTAATTTACTTTAATAAGCAGTACGTGAGTATGGTTTCACACTTCGCTCAAGAGAAGCAAACCTGAAATCCATACCTGCAAACATTTGGTTGCCAAATTTTCCTTATTGTTACTCTTATTGTAACTGCTGCTTTTAGTAACATAGCAGTAGGGGGGTTTGATCCATCAACTTTTGGGCTGTGGCCAACCACACTTGCATGTGCCATTGTTGTTTGGTAAACTTGTCTTAATTGAATACCATATGGGAACAAAATGTGCTTGTGAAGGAAACTTGCTTTTGCCCAATGCTGGTATAAAACGAAGTGAAGGGACTGAGCCGTATCATCCAGATTTATTCTATAAGTGAGTCGTTTGTTTTTTGAATCATTCGTAAGTAATAGCATTGCCATCTTTTCACAAACTCAACTAGGCAGCCAATCAACATTACAGTATTTATAAAATTAATCTTGGTTCACGGGGTACTGAGGCATTGATCTGTCCCCTGAATTAGCATCTATAATTGTAATAAATGTCCTCATTTCATTGTCAAAACGAATTACGTAATACATAAAGGCACAGCTTGATCATACAGAAGCTGACTTTAACTTGATTTGCTTTAAATTATTTTAAAACAATTTCCATGCCGTCTTGTCAATCCACATTCTAACATTACCCACCTCAGGAGCGATGTCAGAGATGTTCACGCTGAGGATTTTCTCCAGACTTGAATTCCTGAAATTTATTTTTTTTTTTTACTTGAAATTAATGGCTTCTAATTGCATATTTATAAAGATGCGCTCATAATATTTGTTCAGGGATGTCGGGATATCCTTTTTTGGGATTGTGGTGGACTTTACATTTGCAGAAAGGTCACCAAATATTGTTTTTGTTTGCACTTGGTGCTATTTACATAGGTGGCTAGCACTGAATCTAAGCAAACATGAAGTTAGAGCAGGGTCTTTAAATCCACTGTTTACCACTGTTCAGTAATACATACTTAACTTAATATAAATATTAATATAAAACATTGGGACAAAGACAAACATCATTCATAGTTTTAATTTTTAAAGTGAGCAGGACATGAAATAAATATTGCTTGTTCTTAATCAAATAGTGTGTGTGTGTGTGTGTGTGTGTGTGTGTGTGTGTGTGTGTGTGTGTGTGTGTGTGTGTGTGTGTGTGTGTGTGCATATATATATCCTTATACTTTTTCATTTCCCCGACAATACTCTTCCTACAGGGGTTTGCATACCAGTGACCAATGACCAATGGTTAGAAACCTGTTCTGTTAATAGTTTCCCTTTATCTGTCCTACTTCTTTACTATATAACCTAAACCACACTGTGTTCTGTAATAAACGCAAGTTAAACTATATTTACCACTAATTATTTAGAAATAAGAGACTGTAACACAAGTGCATGCCCCATGACTGGATTTTGCCTCAATTTTGTGAGGAATAAACCAGAGTTCTGTGCCTTCAGCTCTACACGCCTTAGTCACAAAGAAGCACTTTGCTCCCTTTATCCTGTTCTCCAGAAAAACGACGTTTGGCGCATCTGCAGAAGTCTGGGAATACAGCACACACGCCCACCGAGACAGAGCATATGGTGCCGTTGATCGTCCTTCGTTCATCTGCGCTATCCTTTTGATTGACAATACCGGACCTGGGAACCCCCAAATCAAACCCAACAGGTGGTGCATAAAATCAACCAAAACAAAACATAAACGCAATGAAAATGCGAGTTTATGCCTGCAAAACTGAAACAAAGTCTGTCACTGAAATCGAATGCCAATGGTATTCCTTGTATCTAAAAACCGTTCTGCTACTATTTGAATGCACATGGCACATTGCATATTGCAGAAGTCAAGTTTTTCTTTCATCACACGGACACGCGCGAAAGGTTTGCGCTATCAAACAGAATTTATCCTATGGAATGAATGTATAATGGCATTTCCCCAGACAGAAACAACAACAAACATTTGGGGACATGTATAAAACGTATAAATAAAAAATAATATTGCCAAACGTTTGAAGGATCCTCCACATCAGAGCGGCATGGGTTTGTTTTATTGCACAGAAGCAATGCCACAGAAGATTTTTCAGGAGTATATTGTGCTCTTTGCTACATATGTAAACTTCAAAGTGGAAACAACATAAAACATAATATATTGGGATAAAATGCAAGACTTTTTGCATGGAATTATGCAGGTAGTCCACAGTCACAATTTCGAGGTGGCATATATTCAAAATTGTTCAATTTTTCTGTGTGGACACCCTGTACACCCACACAAGTAATTCACACTTGCTACAGTACGTAATATGACATTGATCTCCCGTGGCTTAGTTTAAATGTGAATCTGTTGCTCACAAAATATTGTTTCCTCACTCTTTGGATGTAGGAACAAAAAAACAAAAAACAAAAAAAACATATGTCTGGCTTCTAGAAGTACACCAATCAATACTGGTAATGAAAATTGTAATGGAAAGTCCCTCAAGTGAACTTGGAGACACAAGGGATGACTTTTTGAAAGCACTGTAGGTATGACCAGATGGTCTGTTGACAGCTTACAGGGGAATTTGGGACATATTCTGATTATTACCATTGTTCTATAATTTCTGAAAACAGTCATCAACTGAGTGTAGGTACAAGCAGTGTCTCTAAAGGAATTTGAACTTCACAGAAATGAATTACATGAATTACATCAGCCTCTGTTGCTGAAGCCCGAATGGAATTGCAAAAGCAATGCCTGCACAGTTAAACCCGTTTCCACATAACATGATATGTCTCTTAATTACTTAATTGCTTTTACTTGCATTGATTGCTCAAAAATTGCAGTGGTAGCAGATGCTTTGGCTACAAGCATAGGTCAAATACATACTGTACCATTGTATTATCAAGAGGCCGTTAAAAGGCAATTCTGATTATTTTTATTGTGAATCCCTGTTCATGTGAATTCCTCATTGCTGGTCGTGGAGATTGGAAGGCTTTAAGCAAGGTGCATACTTCAGCTTTGTTGTTTTCCTGCTGCACATGCTCAACAAATGTCTTACTGTGAAGAAAGGGGAATTTTTGTAGAAAGTTCCACTGCCTCTCGATGCACACAAGAAGAGCATGAAGGAATGAGTCTGCTGAAAAATGATTGTGTTCCAGGTTCAACACTTTTATGTAGAAAGGGAGGCCCTTGGTCTTCCTGAAGAAGTAGCTAAGCTATATCAAAGCTACTTAGCTAAAGCTATTTAAATACAGAGTATATTGCTACACCAGATCCACCAATTGCTAGTTAAGACTTTTTAAAAGCTGTTTTGTCATGATAGTTATAGATGTTATGGTGCAAATAAAATTGTTACCAAAATATGGCCCACACTATATAAAAAGTTATTTTGCTTCCATAAGTTTGGCTGGCAGTGTCTATGGGTTTTCCAACGACCTTTCAATTGTCATCTAATTATTATTGGGAATCAGTTTAGACCATTTCCAATTTAATAATGAATTAAATTAAACAAGTAACAGTGCAGACACTTTTGGTCACCTTTTAATTAGCAACCTTATTTTTTTAGTTTTTGTAAACTGATTTACAAATAATGACTTCAAGTAAAAAATGTGCAGGCCCATCTCTGCGATATATAGCATGGAACAATCAAGGTAAATGTCTCGGTTCCTTTAAAAACAAAGATCTGACAACCCCACGGCAATCTATTGAAGAAGATACAGCTGTCCAGGTGGCACATATGCAATCAATGGCCTAATCAGCGATAGGATAAAAACTTTTACTCCCCTTCACTGTGTCTGGCACCTGCAGGGAAATCAGCGGTGCTGGGAAGAAGGATTGTTAGTTGCAGAAGCGATACGTTGGGGATTCACGGTGTGACTACTTTTTGGATGTGAAAGCCTGATTGCATTTGACCATAGTCTGTATGAGAAATCTGATTTTGTTAACAAACTTGTGTACCTTTTTCTGGAGTTCGACATCTAATCTAAAGTAAAGTCCCCAAATTAAAGATTAATGTGAGATTACTTAATATGTCTGATCGACATGATCTACGCTGCACCTTCGAGGAAAGACTTTGTTTTATACTAAACAAATACAAAAAAAAAAGCTGAGTCTGCATTGGATCAGTGTTCACCTCACCTAAATTTAAAAATCGCTGTTAGTCTACTGCTCTTTGTCTTTATGCAGTAAAGTTGGTTCACCTGCTTTAAAATACATACGCCTGTTTTATTTATGGTACCTGCAGCAAAGATTCAACATCAAAAACCAAGGAACTTTCCAAGCAACTCGGGAATACATTTGCAGAAAAGGCGAACTGATGCCCTTACGCATAGTCAAGTCGATTGTTGAGAAGGCTTGAGTTACAAGGAAAATATTGGGCTACTTCCGTTTCATAATGGCAGATTCTGGTTGACTAAATCTGGCTAAATCGAACCAGATTTCAGTATGGGCTCGTGCACACAGTTCTTCGAAAGGCAGAAGTGACGAGTGACAAAACTACTATCGTAACTATAGTGATGGTGGAAGATAAGGCGAATTCTCTGCGGTTGGGCAGAGATGAATCATTTAAGTGGATTATATGAACAATACAGGAACATAGTCACAGTGAAGAGCAAATTAGTTGCTGTAACAACT
Organism: Hiodon alosoides; assembly: GCA_025775065.1. NCBI lineage: Eukaryota > Metazoa > Chordata > Actinopteri > Hiodontiformes > Hiodontidae > Hiodon > Hiodon alosoides. The sequence goes on from JAOYSI010054497.1 coordinate 23,539, forward strand.
GGACATTGGTAGAAGACAATTTCTGCATTTTATCTGACAGTAAATCTAAACCTAACATCAAAAAATTGCGTTTCCTTACTAACCAAATTAGCAATATTCCCAAAATTGCTAATGCATCGAAGTCTATGGCCCAATTTTGGATTACAAAGATTACAAAATTTATCAAATGTATTTTTGAAATATGTAATCCTAATCGTAATTATTAATCTTTGTTATAACTAGCTGTAGTCGTAAATAACCAGTGTTTATAACCTGTATCAATTTTAATAAACATTAATTATAGCATTTATTAGTATTGGAAAATGAATCACATTGAACTTTTTTTAAAGAATAGTGTTGAATCAGAAATGCAGTAGCTGTTACAACTGACGGCGTACTGACAGCAAATTTCGAGGCAGGCACTGGGAAGCTAACGGCTCATGGCGTGGACTGTTCATTCATCATTGCAATGGCATTTGTCAAACAATCACAGTTTAGCAGGGTAGTTAGGAGATGCACGTTGTTTAGCTTTCAACTTCATTCTTACATGAAGAAACGATTATTTTGGGATATTGAACTAGTTATTAAAATTCAGAAAGGACCATTTCAAATGACTGAATTGTACATCACTCAAAAACTCAAAAAAAATTCATATCTGAACACTAAGTGGATCTTGCTCCTTCTACCCATCTCTGATCCAAAACAAAGATATGATTCTATATTGTGAACAAGTCTAATTATATATATTGTAGAATTACAACATATTGAGCCACAGCAGACTGATCCAGGTGCAATAAAGAAAACCAAATATTGTCTGCGATGTATGTTTCTAAATCAGTCCTTACTGAATTATTTTTCCATAGATTCCTTCCCTAGTGTCTCTGAATTAATTGTATCTACCACCAGGTGGCACCTTAATGCTACAGAGAACCTCCACTGGGGTTTTTCTGGCAACTTACATCTTGACATGGTAACATGTGAAAAGCGCTGTATAAAAATTAAAATAAAATTGATTGATCTTACAGCAGGTGAAGCTAACCTAACACATTATCATTTTAAATTGATTTCAACCTTGACTGTAAAATTTATCTCAGATTGATCTAATACTTAGAACAACCAAATACATAATTATGTCTAAAATATAGTTATTTAAATAATTTAAAAATAAATAAATAGCATATAATGCCTGAAAAGAGTTGTCAAAAGGCTGCAAGGTCTGCAGGTTCCTAAACTACCTCTCAATTAGCTTCTGATTTAATTTTTTTGGATTAATGTGTCTAAGGACACTAGGCCAATTATAGCTTTGGTAGCCGAAATGTTGAATAGCTTGATTTACATTTTATTTTCGTTCACTGTTAAGTATAGAATTTTCAAATACTATATACTTTCAAATACATTTGTGAAAAATATTTTTAAATACTCTACAATGTATTTTACCCACGTCAAGTTGAATTGGCTGTGTTTAATACTGTAACGGGGATGGCGAAATGCGTCTCCCCGTTGCTAGGGACTCTAGCCACCCTCGCGGGGGCTGCCGGGTAA
>JAOYSI010054508.1:8809-24531 GCA_025775065.1 Hiodon alosoides
CTGTGATGTATTCAGTTACTAGTTACAGTGTGTTCATTTTACAATTAACATCTACACACTTTGTACGAACAGTGTCCTTTTTATTGTACATTTCTTATCTTTTATTTATTCAGATTGCACCACTGCCAACCTTGGTGGGGTTATTTTGTACTTTGACCATTTGCTGTGCACACAGATGGAAAGAACAGTGCCATTTCAGTGATGGCAACGGCAGTTATTACATCTATATGTGTTGGCTTCCACGTTATGCTCGGTGTCAACACAGGCGTGTTTGTGCAGTGCTCTGGCAGAAGTAAGATATGCCTAAGAAATGGCCGTTTGTCTCGCAGTGGAACGATCACAGATGGGCGTAGGTATTGGACCTGACGCGAGAACCTGCTTGCTTGCCAAATCTCAAGGGAATTTCAGCTGTGACTTATTAGCAGGAAACTTGAGTTATTTTTGACAGTCTCTCTTTGAGTTCCTTTCCCGATTACTTTCAACTTAATTATATTACCCACAGCAGGGGGGTCGAGGAGTTAATTATGGATCAATTTAAAAATTGACAGTTTTTATTTAACTCTAAGATTTCACACAAACGGTTGACATAGATGATTAAATTAGCCAAAAAGACCCACTAATGAAACGCAAGATTGAACACCATGAACTTTGACCTTTAGTGTTGATGGCACATCCTGGATGGAAGTCTGCAAGCAATCTCCTCTGAGCTTGTTTCCTGTGCTTCTCCGGCTTTGTCTAAACACAAGTTGCTCACGTACACCCCGTGGGCTGTATCAAATGTCAAGGTCTTTTTGGGGTGCTCTTTCCAACCACTGTCTCCAAGCAGATGGATATATTTTATGAGAAATGGAGCAGATTAGAGAGCTGAAAATGACTCCGAAAGGATGTCCTTCCTCCGGAGGATGACGGAGGAAAGAATGTGCTAACGGCACCCATAGTTTGTGCAGGCCTCCCGTCCCAGCAGGCCAAAGTCGGGCTTTTTGGTGGACCGAAATGCCAATTTCAAGTATCTTAATTGCATACACGCTGGAAGGTGACAAATGCTTCACAATGCAGAAACTTCCCCTAGCCCAAAGGGGATGAAGTGTGGACACTACATGCATGTGAAACAGCGTTTGGGAAGGCAGGAGAGCAATTGGATTGGCTTGCTTAATCTTTCCTTCTTTCTGCACAGTTTTTGTTGAATCACTTCATTCCCTTGTGTATGGGTTGGACAAAGGGGGTCCAAACATTGCAAGAAAGGGGCTCTGTTTCAGGCGATGCGCATTGAGGAGCACAGCCTGGGGCCATCGCCCTGTGGTCTCTGGAAGACCATCAGGGTTCCATCATGTGGCCTTAACTGTGACCCAGTGACCTCACACAAGGAGAAGAGACGCTTTCATCTTGGGATTTAAATTAGTTCGTTTTTTTTGCTTTGAAGTTACATTTGGCAGATGGAGACCTTTTACCTCAGTGGATGGTTATGTGGCAAAAAATCCTTCAAAGTTCATTCAAAATATTGAATAGCGTTTTTAAATTATGCATAAATATCATTATAAATTCAATTAAGCACAGTGATTATGTCTTAAATGTTTAGTTGGATGGGCGTCACACCTCAGGCAGCTATTTCTCATGCCTATTATTAGAGAATTTCAAGTTTTTTTATATGAAACAAGGCAAAACTAGAGGCTGAGAAAAACATTTACCCTGGTCTGAATTAATTCAGCGTTGTACATTCTTTAATGGATACTTTTCTTTAAAGAGAGAATATTACTTTGTTGCCATTTGTTTTAAGGAACAGAAATACCATATTCTGTTGATGTTGAGGTCGCCTTTTGTGTGCAATCCATAATGAAGCTGTTTGTTCTGTTTGCCTTGGCCAGAAAGTGTTTTCGGACACCGGTATTCACTGCTGAGCGGAGAGCTACTGGGCTCCCTGCTGTGCAAATACAAATCACTAGAGCTTCAGTTTGTGAAGGCAGAGATGCTCAGAAAGTCATTTATAATGTGCCTAATGATAGGGGTAATGCGCTCTGCCAAAATCAGATGATTTATAAATGGTTCTGGGAGCTAAATTATATACATTTTATACCTGTCAGTGCCAAAACTCTATGTGTAGATTCTTTAGTTTATACAACAGTCTGTCCAGAATTGTTCTTTGGAAGTGAGTTTAGCTCTTTTCCTCAACATGTGTAATTTACCAAAGGGTACACCTGCATGTGGATCAGTTTTACGTGTACAAGAACGGCACTTTTCTAACGGAATACCTCTCTCTCTCTTGTCTCTGTAGGATAGCTCCAAGCAGAAGCAGGTGCGCAAGAAGACCGTGTCCTTCAGCTCCATGCCTAACGACCGCAAGATCAACAGCACGGCAGCCTGCATAGCCTTCATGATGGAGGGCTGCGAGATGAAGAAGGTGCGCTCCAACTCCCGCATGTACAACCGCTACTTCCTGCTGGACCCAGATCTACACTGGCTCCGCTGGGAGCCCTCCAAGAAGGACTCGGAGAAAGCCAAGCTGGAGATAAAGAGCATCAAGGAGGTGCGTCTGGGGAAAAAGACCCCGGTGCTGCGCAGCAATGGTCTCTCAGACCAGTTCCCAGAGGAGTGTGCCTTCTCCATCATCTATGGTGAGAACTATGAGTCACTGGACCTGGTGGCCAGCACGCCAGATGTAGTCAACGCCTGGGTGATGGGCTTGCGGTACCTGGTCTCGTACGGGAGACATGCGGTGGGTGTCATTGAACCCAGCCAGCCAGGCCAAAGGACCTCCTGGATTGGCTCGGTGTTTGAGTTAGCCGACATAGGGAAGCAGGGTTGCATTGACCTCTTCAGGGCCACTCAGATCATCAAGGGCCTGAACCCAGGCATGAAGGCGTCACGGATAGAACTGAAGTTCAAGGAACTGCAGAAGGCGAAAGATCAGTATGGAGAGCACATAAATGTTGACATGTTCACTGAGGCCTACTGCGAGCTGTGTACACGGCCAGAGATCTTCTTTCTACTGGTGCAGTTCTCTAGTAACAAAGAGTACCTGGACTGCAAAGACCTGATGCTCTTTGTGGAAGTGGAGCAAGGGGTGGAAGGGGTTACTGAAGAGATGTGTAGGGACATTGTATGGAAGTATGAGCCATCCTCCGAGTGTAGGGAGCGGGGCTACCTCTCCATTGATGGCTTCACACACTACCTCCTCTCCCCTGAGTGCCACATCTTTGACCCCCAGCACAAAAGGGTCTGCCAGGACATGACACAGCCCCTTTCACACTACTACATAAACTCCTCGCACAACGCCTCTCTTTTGGAAGACCACTTCTGGGGTTCCTCAGACATCAGTAGCTATATCAGGGCCCTGAAAATGGGATGTCGGAGCCTGGAGGTAGTGATCTGGGACGGCCCAGACAATGAGCCCCTCGTCTACGTGGGGAGCTCCGTCACAACCCAGCTGGCCTTCTGCAAAGTCCTGGATGTCATCAACCAGTATGCCTTTGAGAGCTCCGAGTACCCCTTGATCCTCTGCCTGGTGACCCATTGCTCTATACGCCAGCAAAAGGTCATGGCGCAGCACATAAAGAAGATTCTGGGGGACAAGCTGTACCTGGAGCCGCCCAGCATAGAAGAACATTACCTGCCATCTCCCGAGAAACTAAAAGGAAAAATCCTCCTCAAGGGCAAGAAGTTGCCACCGAGCTACCCAGAATCTGAGGGGGACGTTACAGATGAAGAAGAGGGAATGGAGATGACCAGGAGGGTTGGCATTGAGGAGAGGGACCAGCTCAACGGGATTGGTGCCAAGAGGCTGAGACTCTGCAAAGATCTCTCTGACCTAGTGTCCCTGTGCAAATCTGTGCAGTTCAGAAACTTTGAGGCATCCAAGAGAGACCAGAAATACTGGGAGATTTGCTCCTTCAATGAAGTTGACGCCAACAGGTTTGCCAATGAGTACCCAGAGGACTTTGTGTGTTACAACAAGAGGTTCCTCTCCAGGGTGTACCCCACCCCAATGCGAATCGATGCAAGTAACATGAACCCTCAGGACTTCTGGAAATGTGGGTGCCAGATTGTGGCTATGAACTATCAGACGCCCGGCTTAATGATGGATCTCAACCTGGGCTGGTTCAGGCAGAACGGGAACTGTGGCTATGTGCTGCGCCCGGCAATCATGAGGGAGGAGGTGTCCTACTTTAGCGCTAATGCCAGGGACTCTCTGCCGGGGGTTTCTGCCCAACTGCTACACATCAAGGTCATCAGTGGGCAGAACTTGCCCAAGCCCCGAGGGTCGGCTGCCAAGGGGGATGTGGTGGAGCCTTACATCTACGTCGAGATCCACGGCATTCCTGCCGATTGCGCTGAGCAGAGGACTAAGACAGTCTCGCAGAATGGGGACAACCCTATTTTTGACGAGAGCTTTGAGTTTCAGATCAACCTCCCCGAGCTGGCGGCCCTGCGGTTTGTGGTACTGGATGACGACTACATCGGGGATGAGTTCATCGGCCAGTACACCATCCCGTTTGAGTGCTTGCAGCCAGGATACAGGCATGTCCCTTTGCAGTCTCTGATGGGGGAGTTCCTGCCTAACACTACGCTCTTCGTGCACATTGCCATCACCAACCGCAGGGGTGGCGGAAAAGCCCACAAGAGAGGACTCTCGGTTAGGAAAAGCAAGAAAGCCCGGGAGTACACCTCCACCAAAACCACTGGGATCAAAGTGGTAGATGACCTGTTTAAGGCTTCCACGCAGCCTCTGAGGGAAGCCACGGATCTCAGAGAAAACGTACAGGTACTGAATTCTGCGGCTTTTCTGTGTGTGTTGCAGATTTTGCAGTTTCCCAATTGGGGTGAATGAAGTACATTTCTGTCCTAGCTGCAAGGCGGCTGTGGCAGGGTGGGTAGCAGTGGTGCTGGGGGTATCTGCCAGGGGTGATGTAGGGTCGTGTTCGCAAGGTTTCCAAGGAGGCGGACTCCTGGGCTTGTCTGGGCCAGCAGGGTGCTCACCAGAGTGCCGTCAGTTCCCTCTTCTGAGCCCTCATGGCTTGGCTTTGAGGTCGCTGTGATAAACCCAGAGTGGAGACAGGTGTGCCTCATCATGAGTTGCCAGCCGGTGCCCGTTAGGAGCTCTTCCTCCCTTGCCATGTGCTCTGTGGCTGCCCCTTTTTGGGTCATCCGTAGGGGGGCTGGCCAAATGGCATACACACCACAGATTCACTTCTAAGCTTTTTTTTCTTAGAAACAATTGTATTGAATATGTGTGGTCATTGCTTTCCAAAGTATTTTAGCAGAAACAAAAACTTATTGTGCAAGTGGTATCCACAGTTCTATCATGGGGCATAACTAATTGTGTGGAAACAATTAGATGGAAACCAGTCTCGTATAATTTCCACATTTGTCATTTCTATTAACAGCTGAAAGTTGTGTAACTAATTGCTTTTTTTTTTCCCCAACAAAAAACGAGGGGAAGAACAACAGCATTTTCAGGCTTTATAAAACCGTAATCATTGTGGTTCTTCGTTGCTAGGCTGTAGGTGCAGAACAAAGCTATGCGGTGCCCTTGTGAAACACTTTAGTCCGAAATTTGTATTTCTCTCTCTCTCTCTCTCTCTCTCTCTCTCTCTCTCTCTCTCTCCCTCCAAAATTGGGAATGGCTGACAATGATTGATTGCTTTTAACTTGGTTTAATTAAGGAACCCTGACCATACGTATACTGTGAAGAGTAAATGTTTGCTAATGTTCGCCTCAGAACTATGTCTGTTTCTGCTCAAGGTTTTCTAGGTCTTTGAGATTTCATCGCAGTGATTTTATCGAATTGCTGTCCAAATAACCCTGGGGTCAAAAAACACTTGTTTAATGCAAAAGCTCACCTGTAGTGGCTTTTTTCCCTTAGGAAGAAAATTAATTTTAAGCAATTTCGTTATTTATTAATATATGATTGATGTTCCTTAATGTCTCATAACCCTGGGCTTGACTGATTTTTAAGTAAAATAATTATCCAGAAACAAACTAATGCTGCATTGCATTGTTTAGTGTTACCATTGGCAGCAGTAGTTTGTTTGTGTGCTTTTCAAAGGGGACAATAGGGCCCTCAGTGCTGAGTGTCAGGATATTTTATTTTTCCGGCAGAGTTAAGAGAGGGAAATGCAAGGCAGACTAAAGGTGGTGGCTGTTCTGTTTTTGTTGATGGATGGGGATTTTGTCATTTTTGCTCATTGTCAGTATGACTGTATGTGAAAGACTGAGGAAAGCTAAAGTGCGCGCCAGGGTTGCGTTGTGCCGTTTGATCTGACTTTGCGTGATTTTAATTGATTAATTCATGCAGTTTGTGGATTTCAACATCAGTATAAATATTTGCATTGTTTTCTTTTTTCAATCCTAAATTGGGTGGCTCAACGGGATAAAAAATGATTAATAAAATATACAATATTCGGGAAGTGTAATTCAATTCCTAGCAGCTTTCCTTTTTTAATCTTGTCCCTGAATCTAATGTCCTTTTTCTGAAACAACAGAAAATGTTTTTCAAGAGATTATTTCATGATTGAGTAACAAGTGACGTCACTAGTTTTCTAATCACAAGCCTTTTAGTGCTATAATACCAACGGAACACATTAAACCCAGGATTAATCTGGCAATCAAAATCAGTAAACCCATTATCTGTGACTGTTCTCTGGTTACAGCAGTATGGTTTTTGTGTTTGAATCTGTTAGAGAAAAATGTCAAGAGGACTGGTACTGGTAGGACCGCTGACTGTATTATGTGCTTATATACTGACTGTTTTATCAGCACTGTAACCAGAGTGTAGCCATAAACAGAATCTATGTGGAAGGAAACTCAAATCTCTAAACAAGAGAGTTTGTTTTTTTTTTTTTTTTTTTTATAAACAAGGCTCAGAGTGTCTGGAACAAATTAGCCCGACATTCTGTGGAAGTGGTATTTTTTCCTCTCCAGCTTCCCCCCCCCCCCCCGGCCAACTTAATAAGCTCCTGGAATCAATAATAGAAGCTGTGAGGTCAGATGGAACCTCCTCTGTCCTCCACCTAACCCATTGTGACCCGCGACAGTCTATTCGTGGGACCACCAAGGCTGAGAGAAGTGTGGGGGGTCTATGTCCCGATGGCTCCCAGCTCCTAAATTAAGTCTGATCTATGTTAAACAAACCTGTTAATCTTCTTTGGATAGAGAAGGGGGGGACTTGCCTAAATAAACGAGAGCTCCTGAAGAGGAACCCCTCCCCCTGAGGGGTGGTGGAGGAAGGCATTACCGCGGGTGACTGGCGCCCACCGGTTAACGTCCTAACCCATCCCGTTCTGTCAGGAAACACCCCTTACTGGCAGGCATGGAGGCGTCTCTTTCCCAAATCGTAATGAGCGCCTACCACCCAAAGGAGAATAGAGAGTTGGTTTGTAAGCTGTGAAAAACATAAGTCTAAGAGCAATTAAAGTGGACAATAAAACTTATACCATAACATATATGAGACCATAACATATATGATTCAAAAGGTTCTGTGTGACCCTTCAGGATATTTTTCTACTTCTTTTGCTAATTGTTTCGCCTTAGCCTGCTGGTCAATGCCATGTGGCATTGACTAACCTTTCCTCAGGAGAGAAGGAAAGGGAGCTGGTAGTGTTCTGCTGGCGAAAGTTTTCAGAATCAGGCCTCCCAATTCTCTGTTTCTGCTGGCTATCCTTCTTTCCCGCACTTTCTCGAATAACGGAGCCTTTCTTCCAGAGCCGGCGATCCCGGTGGGAGATTCCTTTCCCACGCCGTGAGGAAGAGCCCCTGAAAGGCCGTCTCTTCTCCCCTCTTTGTTGACTTGGGTTTTTTTTTTTTACGTCTTTTTGGCCAGGGGCCACCGGATGGCACTGTGCGCGTCGGGGCTGAAAAGCTGTGGCCTGAATTAAACCCGTGCCCCTGCATCGTGGGAAACGGAAACCCACCTCAGCGCTTCACTCGAGGTCCCTTGGTTCTGAGCTTTAGCACCATTGGGAAAGATACAGGGAGCAGGTCTGCTCGCAATTAAGAATTGTGCAAGAACTTTGAGTTTAGTCACGTGACCCGAATTGGAGCCCATAAAGACCTGTCAAGGTTGACTGCATTTCCTCTATCTTGGGTGAGGCATTAGGCGTGTTGCGTTTCACTGACTACCTGTATGCGTTTGCAGCGGGTAAGAGCGTCTATGCAGCGATGTGGTTTTGGCTCAGCAGTTTTGCACCTCCCACCATTCGCTCTGTTTTTTGTTTTGTTTCCTCTTGCCAGAACGCCATGGTGTCCTTCAAGGAGCTGTGCGGGCTCACGCCGGCGGCCAACATGAAACAGTGCATCCTGACGGTGTCCAGCTGGCTGCTGAACAGCGAGCACGCCCCGCGGGTCGCCATGGACCTCAGCGAGGCCTACCCGGTCATGGAGGCCAGGGGCCCCGTCCCGGAGCTGCTACGCAAGGTCCTCACGGCCTACAACACGGTACGCCCCCTCACCAGTGGAAACTTCTCTCTCGTTTTCGCATTTCCAGCTAATAACCGAGATTCAGTGGAGCCTTCTGCTGGCTAGCTGAGTGGCCCTCTTCACGCCTAGATCCCCTTGTTGTACTTAGGATCAGGTGTGAGTGTGGTGACAATAAATATTTCCCAAATTACAGGATGTTAAGTCGAATTGTTTGGATTGTAGCTGTCGCTCTCCGTGGAGTTTTGTTTTACCTTGCAGTATGTAGAATGGAATGTCTCTGTCCTGCTTTGTTTTTGAGCGCAACATCTCAGGATCGGTTTAACGGATTTTTAAAATGTATTTGTGTATTAGGGGTATACACAGACACCTGTCACATTTAGCCTAATTTCAATGTGACCTTTCACCTCACTTTTAATGTATAGTGTTATATATTATACGCTAGCATACTGTGGGCTCCAGAACTGGATTAGTTCCAGGTTGGATTAGTTTGTTCTTGTTTTTTTCCCCTTGACAACCATCCAACCATTTATAGTGATCACAATTAGCCTTTGGGAAATGTCTCACAAAGCCCTTGTCAGCAGTTGAGAGTCCACCTAGCTTTTGTGTTGGCCCCGCCCCACTCAATTATTTCAGTTTTTTAATTGAAAGTTCTTCCTTGAAAAAGGAAAACTTCAATCCAAAACGATATATAACCTTCGACATTTTCTTCCACAGTCCTGGTTTTCACCTAAACTGTTAAGGCTTAACCTCGGCTTATGAGAGCCAGCAAGCTTATTGGCTCAGTAATATTTGCGATGCATTATTGGCCATGTGCGAGACCTTCTCGATAGTGGATTGAGGCGGAAGGCCCTGTATGGTTGGAGCCTGGAGTTGGCTGGATATGAGAAAAATAGTAGCCCTTTCCCTGCCGTTACAGATATATAGCTGGTTTATGATGAAAATTATTTATTTATTAAAATATTATTTGAAATAATTTATATAAAATTTAACAACAAATATCAAAACTAACCATTAAAAAAATGGGGACACATAAGTTTGTAAACATTGTCACAGGCAACTGTTGTGGGCCGATAATCCCTTTACTTAACTCATACTGTAGATCCACTCAGTAGTAAAATTTCCAGCTGCCACTTCCTGTTTAAATTAACAGGCAGCTGTCGATGCCTCATAGATATTTACTATAGTTATCAGTCTATAACCAGAAGGTTATCGATCTGCATTTTTCTAACGACATAACCTGTTAAGCGGCACCTGAACGGCAGGCCCTACCCCGGGCAGGGGTGTGAAGCCATTCGGCCCCAGTTTTGTAGCACTGGAAAACCATGCATCACAGTTGTACTGACGTGGCCCGCCATGCATTGTCCGCTAATGGCGTAAAATGACAGCGTGAAATTCCTTCTTTAGCGGTACTGCAGTCCAGTCTCCGTGCATCATTCACCTACTGTTCAACATGGTTATTTTTAGGAGTCAATGCAATATGCAAGACACTTTAGCACATCTGTTTCTAAATGCAACTTAAAAAATGAAAATTGGAGACAAATGTACCTACGCTTGTCTGATTGTCAAGCCTGAACTCCTACGCAGGCTAATCCATCAGGGTTTAACATAAATTCCCCAAACATTTTTAGTTTTTGATTTTATGCCACAACATGTCCTTTGTAACGCGGAGTGGGTAATTTAGGCTGAATTCTGATCGCAGAAACATTCCACGCAACAATGTGTTCTTGTTGAAGAGGCAGCGTTCTCAGGCGGTCCCCGTGCCTTTTTATGATTCAGGCCCAGGAGGCCCTCTCACCGTACGCCTGAGCCCTGCCCTGGCAATAATTAGTTTGAGTCTCTCCACTGCTGGGTGAGTGAGTAATGGAGTGACTGTGTGTGGTCGTGTGCCCACGATGTTGTGTGTGCAGGCGTGTGCGCGCGTGTGCTTGGGTATACTCCCGTGTTTTTACGAGGGTCTCACTTTGTTGTGACCTTCATGAGAATTGCCTTTTTTTCCCAGCATAAACAGAGGGCGCGAATGGAAAGACCGGGTGATTCATTTCAGGAATTTCAGCATGGAAAGGCTAACCAAATTGTTTGGGCCAGTGCGCCATGTTCCGACCCGGTTGTCATTCATGTGGAATCGCATTAAGCTGCGTTTCCTGGCATCTCCTTGTCGAGGCTTTTCTCTGGAAGTGGCCTTTGTCCTGGTCGCCCTTGGCACCGGCAGTGGGACGAAAGGCAAACTTCACGTGCCACCAGTAACTGATATTGTCTAACCTCCTGTCTCCTGCAGATGATCCAGACAGCCCGCACGCTGATCGAGTCCGCGGACGTCGTCTACGCCAAGCTCATACAAGTGCAAAGAACAGGTAAATGTCTTAACACTTTTACTTGGACACTTCGTTCTTACGCAACAACGAACACCAGCCTCCAGTGAAAGCCAACTCCCTTGAGCCGGAATGGATTTGAAAGTATTGGGCTAGTTCTCTTGTACCTTGAAAAATGGCATGTCGTTTTAGCAAACGCTGTGTCAACTTTTTGTGGCTCAAAAAGTGGCTTTTTGTGGCTTTTTTTGTGTCAACTCAGTGTAGCTGCAGAATCACAGCAAGCAGGAGAAACCCCACCTCAGGTGCTTGTAATCGAAGTTAGAAATCCAGACAGAGAAAGAAATCCAATTTAAACAACCTTACGTACTGATTTACTCCAGGATGCCTCCACTCCCTGAAAAGTCTGAACCAAGTTCCCCCCCAGTCCAAGAAAATTTAACCCGAGGGTCCAATTCACCACACCTGGCAAGCAGATTTGCTCCAGGGATTCTCTCCATGCAGGAGGAATATAGATCAAAGGTTCTGAGGGTCCTGAACGTGGGGAAGGAGGGGCCGCATGCATGTAGCCTGTAGCTACGACAAGCTGCAGTGAACACCTCTGCCTGCCAGCCCCGGACGTCCAAAGAAGGACCGAACAGAGTGCGCTGGAAAAGTTTGGCGAGGGAAAGCAGCGGAGGAGTGTGTCAACTGAACTGAGCAGTTCTTCAAAAGGTCCCGGGCAAATGCACCTCGTCGCGCGGCGGCAATTGAAGGCCGATCGTTCCGAAATGGCTCGGTACTGGAAAGGCAACGTCTCCCTTTATATTCGCCGCAGTCTTTTAGGCTGTAATTGCCGAGCGCGAGCGTGCCTGTTCTCCAATTGCTGTCATTTCTGCTCTCTGCAGCTGCACGTAATGCCATGGCTGCGCTGGCAAGTCCCGAATATGAATCACTGCATGAATTATTATAATCATGTCTGCTCTTCCAGCTCTAAATGACCCGTCTATGCCTGCAAGCCGGCATGTGCCGGTGCTCCGAGGGCATGTTTATTGTCAAGAGCAACTGGCGCCCAGGCTACCTCCAGGGGCCTCTTTGCCCACCTCGGGGCATGCTCTCACAGCCGGCCGGGATCAAAGGATGCCCCATTTCCCCCCGACACACACACACAACACCCAGCCCCGGCAGCCATACTTAGGCAGTGGGAGTCGAGAAACTCGGCGACCTCCATCACACCCATGCTGGACAGGGCATGCAAAAAGCAGCCCGGAAGGGGAGAAATTGAGGGGTGGCTAAACACCTTGGTTTACGATTCAAGTACATGCTACCTTACTGTGAGGCGTTGCTCAAACACTCCGGTTGTGTCTCTCCTCTGAGGAAGAACCGAACTGTCTCTGCTCTCTGGAACCATGCTGTATTGGTTCCATCTTCAAAGCAGAGAAAAAAACTGAGATCTGAGACACCAAGGAAGGAAATAGTTCTTTCCCCCATAGGGCCATTGTCACAACAGGTCTCCTGCAGTGCACAGTTATGGAAGGTTCTGCTGGTCATCAAGCACATGTTTTAGTGTACGTCGCCTTTACTGTTAATAATTTAGAAGATTAAATGTTTCATCTGAGTACTGAGTGTGTTACTGTCTGTGTATTTGTACTTGCCTGCACTGTTTTTGTATTTATGCGTATTTAGTTAAGTATGTGCATGGGCCTGAATGTGTGTAGACAGGACAGCCACTGAGGCCTCTTGGTGCAGTCTGCATGCCTCATTGAATCTCCACTGCAGCTAAAATGCCGGAAGGATCCACTGTGCCTTCCTGGAGGTTAACGCGCCAGAAATCACCCTATGAAGCTGCTGGCTGTATAACAAATACGAGAAAGAAAAACCACCGTCTCTTCTTTCCCTCAGTGTTAAGTCGTCAGTCGTTAACACTCTTTCTGTCACGTATTGCCAGATTCAGACAGTGCATGAGCCTCAGGCCGCCTGTTGATTAACTTTGAAAGCCAAGGCAAATATCCAAAAGCTATCATTTGGGTTTGATGTATCCCTTCAAGGCACCCGTGGAGCATGGGTGGATTCTGGATGCCAGCTGATTGGGCACACCCCTAAAATTACCAATCAACTCCTCTCTCTAGCTTGATGGAGGTGCAGGTTTTGGCGGCCATTGTAACCAACTCTTATATGACTAACATCAACTCTGACCGTCAAAACAAGTCCAATTCAGTGGGAGGTATGTTAAACTGTCTATGGGCTTAGGCATTGCAGTAGATCAGATATTCTAACCATAGAGTGGCTGATGGAGTTGTGTGGTTGGATAATGATACTTTTGTTCCAATAAGCCTCTTAAAGGACTTACTCTTAAAACAAGCTCAAAATAACAGAACCTGCGACTCTCAAATTCAAAGAGACCCTTGGAATAAACAAGCCCAAAATCCGTTATAATAATTGGACTTAGCAACCATGGTGGCGGTGCGTCGTGAAGAGAGGTCCATAGTGAGAACGTTCCAAAAGATGGGTTAGTTGCATTACCACCTCGAAGCCAACTTAATTCTGATGCTAATGTTGCTTCTATGCCTTTTCCATACGATGCTGAGGAATCACACTCCTGGTCTGCTAGTCTCTGGCCACCACCGAGATACAGACCAGCCCATCTTGGTCCCCATCGGTGAACACAGAGGAGGTCAATTTGTTTGACCTCCTTTGGAGTGTCGCGTCCGGCTTTGCCGAAACCTTACGGCTCTCTGTCATTTGTGTGGATGATGATGGACGTCAAGGTGCTCCTGTCAAGAGACTGGCAGCTCTGGCCAGTTAGCTCAGAACAAGGTGCCGGCCAAATGTTCGGAGAGGCTGTTAGTTTATTTAGCTTCGCCCCCACAACAAACAGTTTCCTCTTCACTTCAGCAAGCTTGAAGACAGTAGTGATTCAATTGAGTCCGATAAAGGGTGAGTCACAGGCCATCAAACGAAGAGCATCGGTCTAATTTGGGATTGTCTGTGTTTTTAGCGTGTCCAATGACTTCTCCGGGCAGTCGAGGCACTGATGTAGGATCCGTCTTTCTCTCTCCTCCTGGTTCAGCTTCATTAACAGAGCTGCAAATTCAGTCACAGGTGGCGAATCAATGAGTGAGATTTGTCTGTAAATCAAACTGTGGATTTTGTTCTTCATCACAAGTCTGGACTAGCCCCAAAATGGGACCTTGACAGATTGGCGGCTGAATGCAATTCAGTGGGGAAATGTAGCTGACTACGGGTTTGTTTTCCATGAAAAACTCTCCTGTTGTTTAAAGGCGCCAGCCAGGTTTCGATGTACGCGCTGCTTTGTTTCGTTAGCGCTTAGTGAGTCGTTCCTCTTTGCCATGTCCCCTGCCCGACAACCCTCCTCCCCTGAGAGTGGCATGTGTTGTTATGGTTTTCTGGTGTCTTTAGAGGGCATTCTCCATTTCTGAGAGAGGCTGGATGCAAGGCTGATATGAACCAAATTGCAAACGAGCTTTGCAGGGTCCTGATTAGGCCCTGTGATGTGATTTAAGAGATGCTGCGTGTTAGACAGCACACTGAAACCTGTGGAGTAATTTGCACAGGAGTGCAATGTGTAATGGAAATTAGAAAATATATGGAGATTCAAAAGGGGCGCGTTTGCATTAAATGTAGTGGTCTTTGGAACGTGTCATTTGCATGTTATAATTCAGCGTCCCCCACTGAAAGTTGTTGCTGCAGAGGACAAATGTGACATTTTCAGATTTCATCTTAGTGTTCTGGGAAATAATGATCAATATTATACTGGATGTGATTGATGACGGAGGCTTTGTGCAGCATGAAAAGGGGCTTTTTGCGGAATCCTTTGAAATCGATAGAAAAAAGCATGGGCCCAGGTTCAGGCACTAAAAGCGCCGGCTGTGTTGGAGGGGCTCTGATTCACTCATCTTGGCTGTCACATACATTTGACTGTGCTGGAAAGAAGACGCGTTGTGGACAGGGTGGCGATTATAGAGCTGGAGAAGATGGAAGACGGAGGCCTTTGTATTGCTGTCCTATCCATTAGCAGAACTCCTGTTTTTAGTGGCTTCAGAACATATTCAGCTGACAAAGATTGGCTGCCTCAGAACAGCCACTAAGCTATGCGTCCTGTGAAAGATCACCGCTTGAAACCCATTCTGCGCTGCTGTATTTTAGTGTCACCGCTCCTCCCAAAAACAAAACAAAAAACAAACAAAGCTTCCGTGTCTATTTATGTCCACTTCAGTTATTATTTTCAGGTCTTCGACCAATCAATCCAATTTTGTGAAGTGTTGGCAAGGCCTGACCAGAGCTGTCTCCTCACTTTAACGCAATCAGTTTCTGACAAGCTCGACTGCGTCTGCCAGGGACAGCCGGGAGGTGACGTGATTGGCAGCTGTGCCGCCCATCCTGACACATCGAAGAACAATCCCGGCCGAGTACTTGTTATTGGTGACTGTGGAGGGGTGGGTTATACATGGAGAAGAACTTGTTTTCTCTCATTACAAAGCCGTGCTAATGGGCGATCAGCGAGAGTTTTCCCTAATGGGCCGGGGCTTTCGCTGAGGCCCGACATCGTGGTGTTCAGTTAGACGTACGTTCTCTGGAACATATCTGATCGCTTCTTCTTCCTGCCTTTGATTGGTGGGTGGGTGTGTGGAGGGGGGTTTGGAGCAGGACGATGAAGCCCGGCAGAGGCGGAATATTCAACATCTCCAGGAGGTAGTGAAATACTGATGTGAGGCAGGGTGGTTTAGCTTCACGAACAGAACGAGCCGTGTCTGTACTGTGGTGGGGGTAGCCGGAAGGCTCCTATGCTGCAGCCGAATGTGCATTAACGCCTAGCGATGCTGCTACCGAAAGACAAAAAATGGGTCAAGAGTTTTGCTATTGAGAACAAACCAATGGCAGCTTGTAAAGTCACCAGAACCACCCCCCCCCCCCCCCCCCCCCCAAACAGCGGGAGGTTTGGTGTATGAAGGGAGGAATGGTGGGGGGGGGGGGGGGGGGGGGTGTGTTAAAAAGGCGATAGAGCGA
>JAOYSI010054518.1:0-10075 GCA_025775065.1 Hiodon alosoides
GAGAGAGAGAGAGAGAGAGAGAGAGAGAGATAATCACACAACACAATAATTACGCTTCATTTGTGAAGCAGGCATGGTGGTGATGAGACTGCAGGTTTTATGAGAGTTCAGTGGGTGATAAATCTGCCAGAGAGACGTTGGGGAGGAAGGGTTTGTGGGGGAAGAGGAGAAAAGGGAAATACCCCTCGAGAGTCGAGAGTATCCCCTTCCCCCTCATCCCATTGATACAGTCCAATAAATAAATAAAATAAAATAAACCACACCACCACAGCCAATGAAATAGTGAAGCCATGCACACCAGAGAGAGATAGGAGGGGGGAAGGGGGAAAGAATTAATATAGGCAACAATAGAGCACATTTGTCTACCCAAGGCATGGAGTAACATAGGGCTACAGCCTGTCTTCAGTACTTTTCAACACGATGAGTGGACTACTGCGCTGGAATATAAATATAAAAGATATTAAGAAAATTTGATTAAATTACTCCTAAACAACAACAAAAAACAAGAAACAATTGGGATAATGTTTTTGTAAAAAATTTGTCAAATATCCAATAAATACCCTACATAGTGAGTTCTGCTGAAGCTTTTTTAAAACACAAAGAATAACAACACATAGTGCCAGCGCTAATTGCTAACTGACATCGGAGGGAGAAAAAAAAAGATATTTAAATAATGGATCCAACAAAACACAGTGATCTCTTCATGCTGAATGAAAACTAGCTTGTCTTGTGGTTTACTACATAACATGCTATTAACGTCAAGCAGCCTCGGGACATCGCTAAACAATCACAAACAAATCATTAAACCAAATCATAACGCGCACGCAGACACAAAAAGAGACCCACACGCAACAGAATACGGTTATACAATTACGTCGTGGTAGACTGCTAATTGTGAAAAATATTAAACCAAGAAATGTCCTGACAAAGTGTAAACTCAATTAACACTTGGAATTGGGGAACACAAGCGAGCCAGGCAACCTTTGAAAGACTGACCGAAGTAGGAACAAAGCTACGTTTTACCATTAAAGGAATAAGGCAAGAAACGGCCAAATCCAAAAATCAGTTAAATCCACCCACTACATTGCTCATTGCTCATTGCTCAAGGCCCAGGTGGTTTCAGTGGTGGTAGCCCCCTATGTACCCACTTGCCATAGGATATGCAGGATTTAAAAAGACGTATTTATTTTGAAATTGGGAAGTAGTTTGCGCTTCTCCTTCACGTATATGTAAACACCCGTGAACACGTTGCTGCTGTTTAATTAGTCGTGCATTTAAAAGTTGTTTTTTTTTTCAACATTTTTATGTGTTTCATTTTTCCGTTAATCAATAAATATCCCCATTTTTTATCCCCAGGGTCCTTTAATAAGTGTTCTGCAACTAAACTCCTAAGAGCAACCTTACGGTCAAATGGCCTGAAACTTTTGCCTAATTCACCTTTTCTGAAAGAGTACAGACCTAGTTTCTATGTTTAATTGGCATATACAGACACATTTTAAAAATCTGGGGTAAGCAGAATGAAAGCCTTCTAGACCTCTCCAGGAAATTTGTGTTCCTGAGAAAGTGTGAGCCTCTGTCAAATCACTGTCTCGAACTGCCTTATATGTGAGCCACGCTTTACTTGAATCAGACCCAACATTCCTGGCTGTAGTCTTAGGGTTTTTGTGCTGACAGCATTACGCACTACTCACTATATTTCTATGTAATGTGGTGCATGTGGGTGAGCGTGTCTTTTTGTATGAGTCGGTAGGACATTATTCTTGCTGCCAGGGATGTATTTATTACATTGTGGAAGTGGAGTACAAAGAGACCCTTTATTGTAGAGTGTGTCTAATGGCTGTGTTTTGTCTTTTCTTGGAAGCATCACTGTCGAGTTATCTTAAGGCACAGTTAATTTTACCTCCTGTAGGAGATTTCCACCAGTCAGACCGTGTATACACACACACATACATACTTGGTGGCCAGTACACTGACCTAGTACCAATCCGTTTCCTCCAGCCTGAATCCTTTGTGCCATGAATTCTACAAGGTTTCAGAAACGTTCCACTGGGAAGTTGGCCAATGCTGACACAACGGCTTTTTGTAGCCGCTGCAGATTGGATGGTGGTAGATTCATGTCCCATTACATCTCATCCCAAAGACGCTCAAATGGGTTGAGGACCGGAGACTGCGTAGGCCACTAGTAAACTTTAACACACTGTCATGTTCCTGGAAGTATTCTGAGACATTATGCGCTTTGTGTTCAAACGATGGTATTAAAGGAAAGGACCCAATATGTGCCAGGAAGACATTCCCCACAGCATTACACCACTACCTCCAGCCTGTACCGCTGGCACCAGGCAGTATGGGTTTACGCCAAAGCCTTACTCAGAACCCGGGATTCGTTTGGAACCTGCCAATATTTTTCCACTCCTCAATTGTCCGGTGTTGGTGATCGTGTGCCCAGGCCTCTTGGCATGGTTTCAGGATCATTACAGTGCCCTCGCCACAGTAGTGACAGCGCACCCTCACACTTTTTAATGTTCAGCCCATGGCGAGATTCATGGCAAGATCTCAACGTGAATGAACCCCTCCTGACATCTATATTTTAACACGGTAAATTGATTGAAAAAATTATCTGGTTTTTAATGGAGCAAAACTTTATTTTCTTATTTTGGTTTGGTAATGCACAGAAATATGTTTGCTTTTAAATACAATAATTATTTCATACTTTTTCCATGTTAACACAGAAATTGGGTTTGTGTTAAAACAATAGTTCTATTTTAAAAAGCTGTCTAGTTATAAGCTGTCTAGACTTCAGATTTTGATTTCAGTAAATCTAGCTGTATGCTAGCTGATTACATCTCTTACCGTTTAAGTGATATGAAATAGTAGTGAGATAAATGTTTCCAAATGTAGCTTAAACAAACCCAAACCGAACAAATATTTAAAAATATTTATAATATTTATAAATATATATATATTTTTTTTATTTATTTTATTGAACAAAGGCAAACCATATATATTTGTGTGTCTGTGTGAGTATGCATGCATGGTATGACCATTACAACAAATTGATGACAAATAGCCAAAAGACGGGTCTCGCCATGATTATATTTCTCATACAGTGATGGTTTTCTGTACAGCTTCACCTCCGTGGTCAAGTAAGCCGCTCAGCTTTTCAAACTGTTCACCCACTGTTGGCTTCATTGAGGTCATGTTGGAAGCCCCAGTTTTTAAGAATCGTTTTTGCTCTGTGATATTAAAGCCAGCTGGCTTTTTTCCAAATGGTCAAAAGTTTAACTATCCGAATGCCAGCTGATATGCTTCTTCCATTGCTCTGAGAAATTGACTTCTCTAGTTACTGTGCCTTAACGGTGCTGAGCGAGTGATGCCGTAGGGAACTCTGAGTGTGAGCTGTGATCAGGTGAGTCAGGTGACTTCTGTACCAAAAGCGTTCTGGTAAAGCTGCTATGATGCAATTTATTCTATTCTTTATTAGAATAGATCCCAACCCCCATCTTCTCTATGTTATCATTAATAAGCCATCCTCAGTGAAGTTTTTATTCTTGTATTTTTTTGGTTAGTGTCCAGCAGGGAAATTATCCTATGTTTTTTTCTGCCATAGAGCTGTGCAGAATTCCCACTGCAGAGAAACATGAACCAATAAACTTACTCTCATTGTGGCTACAGTGAGTGGTTCAAGCCTCACAGGAATTGTAACGCAAACTACCTGCTTTCAACCTTCATAATTGTAACGAGTACCACCATGAAAATTACAGGGATACATAAAATACATAAAAATTTCCCTCATTTCTCTTTTCCAACTCTCATTTCTAACTGATTCTGAGCTAAAGCCTGGTAAGGTTTTCGCAGTTATTCCATATGAGCGGTATATTGTCAATTATAAGTCAAGCCGACCCAACCCTCGCCTTTGCTGAGGGGGTTTGCTGTGGCCGACCGCTGCAGATGTTGTCCGTTGAATTAGGATGAATATACGAGAGGACAACATTTCCCCGCCTTAATAAAACACATCAAGCGCGACTGCTATTGCAGTAGCAGTTGATTTGAGGGTGTCAGCACACATCTCCTTCTGTGGAAAGGAAAAATAAAAATAATCTGAATTCTTTAATGGAAAAGTGGGAGCAGGTGAACTAATTAATTTTGAGCTGTCAATTTTGATTTGTGGATAAATGTGATGCGGTGTAACTACCCACCACAATTAGATGGTCTGTCGCGGAGAGGTTTCATTCAAACCGCGTGTTGTTTTGGCCAAATAAGGTGAGATGGAAAACCAATATAACGTGCTACTTCAGTAAGAACCGTAAATCCTATGTTCCATGCTTTATGTTGGTTGTTAAAATAAATTGAAATCTCTATCTATGAATAAGATTATACTTTATCACTTTATAATTTGGACGCAGTCATTCGTGTCTATTTAACGTGCTTGTTTGATTAAACTGATATTGGTGATTAGGTTTTTGATTTGTTCCTGGGTGCAAAACCATAACGCGCACGCTTAAGATCCACTTCCTTAAAATAATGTTTACTATAAAAAGTAAATAACATATATAAAAATGAGTCATTCATGTCAGTCATTTTAAATTTGTGTTCAGTATGCAAATGGGAAAATTAGGCATGTCTAAAACTGAGCGTGTTTTAAAACAAAATTCAAAGATTAACTAATGCAAATCCTGTTTATCAGAAATGTCAACGTCGGGCGCGTAATGGCTTACTACAGGGCTGGCACGCTGGAGCCACATTGGTATGCATGCTGCGGTAATCTGATTGCGGAAAGAGAAGGGAAATGTCGGGGGGCGATAGTGAAAAGGAAAAGGATACGTCGTTTCCCCCGACAGCACGGACGTGGCGGGATGCGGACTCATAGGTTCATCAGACCCCTTAATCTGGGACGCAGCGGTGGGGGGAAATGGCGTCAGCTGTTCTGCATCAGAGCGCCTTCAGCGTTCACAGCTTCCCCAGCTGGCAAGGTTTAATTGGAATAATTCCATGCAAAGAGCTGTGCTCTGCCTGGACGCCAGCGCCAGGTTAATGTGGGTCAGATTAGAGCCACCTTATCCCACGCCCGATCCCACTTATGCGAGCACATCTCCCTTTCTGGCACTCCTTCCGAAGAGAACACAAAGAAGGGCCACAAAAAAATGGGCCTTGACTACTCATTTAAACAAATTACGATACATGCTATTAATTCCATCCCGATACAAAATAAAACATTTCATCACGCTCATTTATTGCTCAAAGTTTGATGCAAGATGTTTTCCAATATTGTTTATCAGGGTAATAATTAGCTGGGAAGCACGCTGACATGTGAATAGCATCTGTAGCAGCTCAAATATTGATAAAAAATTAGTCTTTACTTACTGACAACCAATGTTTTGTCTCTTATTTCATGCTTCATAGGATGTCCTAGATTCCATTGTTCCATCAGGCTTCAGCCAGAGCATAGGGTTTTCAGATTTAGCTCTGATGCAGATTCTCTGTGTGTTTTTGTGTGTGTGTGTGTGTGTGTGTGTGTGTGTGTGTGAAATCGTTTACCCTATTTTTTAATTAAAGGATTTTGCATTAGCAGTAATTCCTCCACCTATTTAATAAAGCACACACCAGTCTCACTCACTGTGTGTGATATACCTGAAACTAGCGGTAATTATGCTTGACTGGATCTGTGTGTGAGTGGGAGACGTAGGCGCAATGCCTCCCATGGAAGAGAAATCTGTACAGATAATTAAGGGTGATAATTACGCAAAGCAATCCTCATGAGTGCCGGGTTTAGTTACAGATTGCCACACAGCAGTGCAGAATTACTGTACACAAAATGGTGCTTAATTAGCCCATGTTTGATTAGCAAGTTAACCCCTGTGACACCATGGTAACAGAGAAGGAGAAAAACATTGTTTCAGTAAATTCTCCCATGTTTATTAATGTCATCTTGTAAATCGTGTTAAGCAGTGGGCTTATTAACAAAATAATATCTTTATTTAATACTTAATTGGAGTCCGTATTTTGATGGAAATAAAATAACCTGCAGGCTTCAACAGATTTTTGCCTTGGGTTTCCCTCTGTTTCACTCAAATTTGGGTGGTTGGGTGTGTAATCAGACAGTAATGACACGGCTCGGTAGTACCAAACTACATTGTGATGAAGAAATCTTGTTATCTCACTATCCAAACAGGTTTGTATTATAGTGAGGGAGCACTCTTTCCGCAATCATGCTGGACAGGAAAACCTTAAAAATATTTTGCCACATAGTGCTTCAATAGTGCTGAAAATAATTAATGATCGTTAACGTTGATAAAAATATAGGAACTTGCTGAACCTTCACTCATGACTGAACTAGTTTTCATATTATGCTAATTCATGCGTTGGTCCTTTGGACCGAATAGGACCTGCGTTTGTGATTTCTTCACACCAGTAGATTCATCAAAATGTGGCCATAAAATCCCTATTGAGAGAAGAGAAGCCGATTGGCGGCGTGCGCGGCGATGGAAATAAACAGCCCCTGTGAGTTACATGACAAGTTTTCTTCACCTTAATTAGCTGCTGAGTTGTTTCTCCTGTAAATAAAATATTTATGCATGTAAGATTAGGGCCCGACTGTGGAGCATGCAGCAGCTGTGCTCGCCAGCTGTTTCAACGGGATGAGTGTAGCGAGGGGCGTAATGAGAGGAGAGAAACTGATGGACATCACGAGGGGCGTAATGAGGGGAGAGGGGAGCTGACAGACAGTGGGAGGAGCGTAATTAGAGGCGAGAGAGATGCTGTCAAACGTGGTGACGGGCGCAATGAGGGGAAAGAAAAGCTAACGTAGGATTTTTTTAGGGGCGCGGCTGGGGACAGAGGCGCTGGCGGAAATTGTGAGAAGTGTAAGGAGGCAAGACGAGACGCTGACAGACGTTTTGAAGGGCATAAGGGAGGATGGACCCTCCGATTAGCAGATGCATTGGAGAAAGTGGAGCACGGATGGACCAAGACGAATGGTACACAAGTGGGATGATTTGTGTGGTAGTGCAGTGCAGCATTGCACAGTGGTGGGTAATGGCCCTCACTGCTGACAGGAACTTTGTTTGACAAGGTTGCAGTCTTCTGCTGTTCTGCCCTTTAGCAAGCCACTTCTTATCAATTACATGAGGCAAAGTTGGAAACTGATCCAAGCAAAACGTTTGACTTTCACCTACAGTAACCAAACCCCCGATACTATGAAAATCAACTATGAAAACTTCCTTGACTGCGGAATGTTTTAAACCCACAGTAGTTTATCTTAATGACAGAGCTCTTTCCCAAATGTGCTTCACAGCAAACCTGCAGGGAAATTCAGACGAAAATGAAGAAGCTGTTTATACAAATGATCTCCTTTTCGGATTAAGAGTGCGAGCGCCACGAATGATTCATGGGGAATAAAATTCCCTGTGCTATAATTGCCCCCCTCTGAAACGAACGCCCTCAAGTCTGAAAATGAATGCTTTGTATTCCCCCTTAGCCTCTTTGACACCCAGTGTTGACTGAGAAGGAGTTGCTAGGTGCATTCTCTCCTTCTCATATCGTCTCTCTGTGGTATTGTATGTGGGTTTCAGAGAGGAGCGGAGGGAGGGCAAAGTTGCTCGTTCATCTTAATGTTTCCCCAAGAAGGGTTTGCCGGTGGAGGGGCTGTGATGTGAAGCGGGCAGCCTCTCTTGCCTGCAGCTCCTCACGTGCAAGGGACAGGTGTCGACAGCGCACATCCCAGGGATCGATACAAATTTCGGCCTGTTGAATAATTCAGGCGTTTTCCAATTTATGAAGTAATGGGAATATGATTGGCCGGTGCCAGGTGATAGAATGGATATGTAAAAGAGATGGCCGCACCATGCACCCCTGCCTGCAGCGCTGTGATTTGAGTGAAGGCTTTTTCATTTACTCCAGATGAACATTGCTATTTGTGGAATGAAGGGAACACGAAAAGTGTATCAAAATGTGTGCTAATATGTGTGCTCTTTCATTTGGGATGCCTGTGCCATTGGTATGAATGTGAATGAGATCACATGCTGAAATGGCATTAAAAATGGAGATGAATGGTTCTGGTTCTATACGGTAACACCTGGCAGGTTGACGTTAACGATTAACAATTTTTTTACCTGAAAATAGAAAAAAAAAAAAAAAACCTATACATGATTAGTTCTGTATTTGTTTAGGTGAATAGACATTTAATACTTTTTATATATATGCAAGTACAGATGTGTAGTCATGTATATGTGGGTGTTTTTGGTGTGTATGGCGGAATTAAGTCTGCTTGACTATGTATGTTTTGGTTTTGCACATATGTCTGTGTGTAAGCTTGTGTCCTACGTTTGCCATGCTGCTAAAGAGCCAGGAGACTCTCCACCTTTTCTGGGCCAGTCTACCAAGCTGTTATCTCACTCTCAGTGAGATCATCGGGCACCACCTCCCTCCAGGACACGGTTCTCCCTCATACTGGTTCACAGCTGATGTTGCATCATGGGAAGGCTCGTTTGTAAACGCAGTCAAGCGACTTGTACTGGGGGACAGCTGCAGGCTTTGTCTTATTAAAGACTGCATCATCAATGTAAAGCCCAGTCAAACTACTTCAGTGTAGATTTTATCACAATAAAAGTATTGGTCATCCAGAGACCAATGTGGTCATGCTTCAGTGAGGTCATTGTAGAAAATGTGATATTAATATTACAGTACATCACAATACATTCTTATCGATTCTTAGTGTCAAAAAGCAAGTACCACTATAAACATCACATTGCGCCTACGTAATAAATTATAAGAACTATAAGGAAATAAAAGAGAATAACTTTCTGTATAGGAATTCTTACTGTTAACAGTGATTTGTCCAGTAGGTCAGGAGTGGACTATCAGGCTGACTGAGTGTAGCTTAATGCTGAAAGATATTTGGCCGGAGCTTGGATTAATCGCCTTGACCATATTCCTCTGATATTCCTTTCATTCTTCAGTATGATGGAGAAATATGGAGAAGCTTAATTCATTTGGTTCCTGTTAGTTAATTTGGAAACTCATGATTATGGCATTTATTGTAGAATCAGATTACCTGATAAAGATTGATAACATTCAGTATTACATGACACATTTGTTTAATGTGAGACTTGAGACTTTATTTAATGTCATGGTAACACACATTTTTTGTGTCAATGCAAATAAATACATTTAATATCAATGTATTAGTATAGTTTTAATGAAACAAAAAGCTGCTGCAAACAACCTTCCTAATGACTAAAGATAATGTACACTATCTCTCTCTGTTCTCCCTATGTGTTCCATTTGAGACCTGATAGCCTTGTATGGTTGTTACAACTCACATGTATTCTTAAATGTGTTATTACATGTGTTATTACATTCTTATTAACATCGCTTCACCTTTCCTGTTTCGTTTTGATTTTTTCCAGTGGATGGCTGCACAGATTGGTCGGTGGACTACCTGAAATACAAAGTGCTACTTGGGGAACCAGTACGGATTAAATGCGCTTTATTTTACGGATACATCAGAGCAAACTACACCCATGCCCAGAGCGCGGGACTCAGCCTCATGTGGTACAAAAGTACAGGCCATGGGGACTTTGAGGAGCCCATTTCTTTCGATGGCCTACGAATGAGCAAAGAAGAGGATGCTATTTGGTTTCGACCAACGGAGTTACAAGATGTTGGACTCTATTCCTGTGTATTAAGGTAAGGTGATTACACGTTTGAAGTGTGTATAATAGACATGTTCAAACTTAGCGTGTAATGTGTTGTCCATTAAGAACATGGAGACAAGTGGGTTTTGTGATGCGCAAATATTTCATGATTGTGTGCATTCCAAAGGCACACCGCAGAAGAATCATACGCCTGAAAATTATGACTAATGACTAATTAAATAGACACAAAATCAGTCACATATCCTCTCAGCAACACACCTAGCAGACGTACAAAAATGACTGGGCAGCTCACCTGTAGAACAGAACACTCTTGTCCTATGCCCCTCTTCTTAGAATACAACCTAACACCTTTTCTATTTATTAGGGAACCAAGCACCGCATGTGCCAAGGTCCCCTATTGTAATTTATTTTCATTTAGTCAT